>JAADXN010000165.1:0-39467 GCA_023337875.1 Pythium apleroticum | reverse complement strand
GAGCGCCCGAGGAGGCGACGGAGACGGAGAAAGAGGAGGACCAGGAAGACGAAGGTACGCAGCGCTTTTCTGGTGCATGTTGGGATTGGTGGTCGGGTTGACGTGGCTGCAGTCATCTCACTGTGCTCATATTGTGTATCCGTTTGCCTTGGGTAGCGCACGTGCCATTCTACAATTGGATCGTCGCTCCACTCCGCGAGTCTCTTGCGTCACTAGCATCAGGGATGTGTCACACAACATACTCCGTGCCGGTGCATCCGAGGAAGCATCCAAGTCGAAGTCCAAGGCGATGGCGATGGTGATGACGAAGGCCAAGGCGCTGTAGCGCGGTGCAGTGCGTTCGTCGAAGTGGCCGCCACTCTTCCGTGTCGTATTTGTTTTGCGCGTGCGTGGTTTGCTGCGTTTGAAAGAGCGATCTATTTAAGAAAACGTATTAGCAACTCGGAGTTTGCGTTGTGTCGTCTCAGTCGCATTTACCGAAGAGGGCAAGCGAAGGAAAGTGCATTGATATGATGGAACATCAGAGGCTGGTCCAAACCTGTCCTCTGATCTTGTGACGATTTGAACGTCTTTTCGCGAACGACGAGGGTGGTTACACGTAACCCTTCCGAGTATGTTCTAACAGAGGTTCAAAATCAGCGATGGCAGGTAAGCAAAATCTGTTGTGACGTTGAAGTGGCGACATGGAGCCAACGAAGAAGCGTGCGACGGCGACGACGCTCACGCCCGCACCACGCACCGCGCGCGTACCACCAGTCCACAGTCGTGGACTCCCCACTGTGGCAGTGGATGACGCTCGTTTGCTGCGCGCCATTCAAGCGCTGGACGCCGCAAGCGACGCCGCTTCCACCCCATCGGCGTACCCTCACGCCGTCATCACGAGCGTGTTGCCGGCGTTGGCCTACTTCTTGGAGATCTCCATCCACTTGGAGGAATCAGCGGATGACGCCTCGCGTCAGCGTGTGGCGCTCGTGCTGGAGGCCCGCGTTCTCAGCTGCATCACGCGGTTCCTGCTAGGCAAACCGAGACGACACCCTGGCCGTTCAGAGCTACTCACTCCAGAGGACCACGAACAGCGTCCTGCGTGGCAGTCGTGGCACTGCGCAGCTTCAGACGACGGAACTTCGTGTGTGGGCGGGTCGATCCGCACAGCACTTCTGTGCTTTCTCTTCCAGCTCTGTCGCCAGGCGACGTCCGCGGTGCTCGTGATGCGTAGCGGTCTCCACACTTTCCTGCTTGACCAGTGCCGGCTTCTCCTCACCAAACCAGACACAGTCAGCGTAACCCGAGGCCCAGAATACGACGCAAGAGACCTGCTCGTTGGCGTGGATCCGTTCGACTGGTCCACGCGTGGGTTGTTCACAGCGATCCAACGAGAAGGCTCTGGCTGTGAGGTGTTTCTGCTGCCCATCGGCGCTCGTTCCCTGTCGTATCTGCTGGAAACTCGACGGATTCCGGCCAACGAAGCCGAAGAAGTCGCCATCCAACTGCACAAGGCTAGCCACGTGGCTGTGGCCTCGTTACCTTCGTCGCCGTCGAAAGGTCCGCTCAAAAATGGCCACCGGAGGAGGCCCAAGGCACGCGGCTTGCCGTCCATCTTCCAGTTCTCGAGGCTTTGTGACGACGCGACGCAAGATCCAGACCCGTGTGCTGTGTGCTCGCCTCGATACGACGCGAACGTGTGGAAGATCGTGCGACTGGAAGCTATGCGCGCGCATTTCGCCGTTCGCGCCGTCGTGGTGTTGGCTCTTCACTTGCCGCCGGCGTCTCCAGAACACAAGAAGTTCCTCCGAGACGGAGGCTTTGACGTGCTGAAGAGAGTGGCCACAAGTGACTGGAGTTTGACGGATTCACTCAGTGAGCAGGCGCAAGACATCGAAGATCGTGTTGTGCCGGTTCCTGTAGAGGATTTCGCGATGGGTAGCCAGCAGGCCGACGTGATTCGAGGAATGGCGATGGCCGGTGTGCGAGTTTTCGAAGGTGAAGCCTCGGACGAAGACAGCACGCCTACACCTGACAGGAGTTCCGCGATGACACCCAAGTCCCCGCTCCGTGAGAAGCTGCAGGCGATCACTGAGGACAATCGGCGTCACATGGAGAGGCAGCGGCGTCAGGAGCTCATGAGGCAGCGCGCTGAGGAGCGCCAGCAGCTACGGCGTCGTGTGCGCGAGCTGTTCGACGCTGCGCAGCGAACGCGAGCACATTTGCTCCAGAGCCTCGCGGTTCTCACCACAGGACGCGACCACCCGGCCGGCGCCAACAAGTCGGTCGTCGACTGGCTGGACTCGTTTCCAACGATCGAGAAGAAGGAGCAGCGGCGTCAAGAGGAGGAAGCGCAGCGACAGCGGCGGCTGCTGGAGCTGCAGTATCTGGTCGAAGAACGGCGACGGCGACAGCGAGACGAGTGTCTGTTGATGGAAAAGCACGACTTCGACACGCCCGACACGCACGAGAAGGAGCGAGACAGTGCCAAGAAGGAGGCGTTCCAGCGGCTTCAGGTGGAGTTGCGGGCCATGGAGCAGCGAGAGCACGAGGAGCGACAGAAGCAGCAGCAAGACGGGGAGAAAAAACGACAGGCTGCGCTGGAAGAGGCCCGTCGCGTTCAGCTGGTCGCCGCCCAGCTACGACGAGAAGCCAGAGAAAACGAGTTCATGAAGCGAGAAGACCACTACTACGCCGAGAAGATCCTGCGAGAGAAACAGCGCCGCGAGCAGCAGGAGAAGGCGGCCAAACAGATCGATCCGATTGCAGAGCAGCAGAAACGCATTGAGCGCATGCGGCAGCAAGACCGGGAGCGAAAGCAGATCGAGCAGGACCTCGAGGCCATGCGGAGCGAAGACTTGTTGGCGCGGCAAATGCGGTTCTTGGATAACCAGCGCCACAAGGAGCAAGTCGAGCGAGAGTGGAAAGCGCGCAGGCAAATGGAAGCGGAGGAGCGATTCTTGCGGCAGCAATGGAAGCGGATCGACGAGGCGGCGGAGAAACAGCGGCAAGACGAACTGAAGCAGCAAAGAGCGAACGAGCGACGACTCAAGCGGGAGCAGGAGCAGCAGTGGAAGGCCTGGCAGGCCGCGTGGGTCACGAGCTACGACGCATACGGGAACGTCTACTATTACAACCAACTCACAGGCGAGACGCAGTGGGAGAACCCGTTGACTTACTGGACAGGGACAGGCGGAGTTACTGCTACCACAGATCCAGCAGCGACGTGGCAGGACACGTCGCAATGGCCTCAGTAGATCGTTCTGAGGATTTCACAGCGGCCTGGTCATCTCCAGTATTGCGAGTGTTCAGTGGCAAGCCCTTGGCCTTGGCGTGGACCATGTCGAAGAACGCCTCCCACTCCCTGACAGCCGTCTCGTCCGCAGACAAACGATCACGATGATGGCGGACCTTCCGAGTCGCACGGGCGCGGAAGTCTTCGTCGTTGGCGAGTCGCAACGCGATGGCGACGTATTCTTCTATCGTCGTCGCCGTCAGGTCTCGGATGCCCATTTGCTTGTACAGGGCCGCCGTGATCCGCGTTGCCCATAGCTCCCCTGTGAGAGTCACGACAGGCACTCCAGCCGTGAACGCACGCATCGCTGCCTTGGGTCGCGTGAGACGGAGACCGCCCAAAACCACATCAGCTGCGTTCAGTAACTGGATCTCCTGGCGAGGGTCGACGTCGCCGAAGAACTTCACACGTCCGACGTGCTGAGGGCCGATGTGCGCGTCGATGCGCGCCGACAAAAGGTGCTTCCACTTCTTCCGGTTCGATGATCCGAGAAGGAAAACCTGGGCGAGGGGGTCCTGGTCAAGGATCTGGCGAAGCGCCTCGTCAAAGTCCGGGTGGAAGTGGAGCATCGACTACAGCAAACACACACACACATAAACCGTTGGTTCCCATCCCAAGCAATGTATCAATCTCCGCATGCAGCCCGCGTACCTCGACAGAGAGGTACATGTGAAAGTTCTCTGGAAGACTGAACCGCTCCCGAAGTGAACGGCGCAGTTGCGCACTCGCGACCGTGGTGTTTGGCAGCTTGGGGAGCTCATGGTAGATGCCCAATCCCCTGCAAAATCACAAAATCCAACCATCGTCAGTCAGTGTCTCCGTATCCCCTGGGTGTTTCTGCCGCTTGTGTACGTACTTCATTTGGTACGTCGGCTCCGTGTAGTGATCGCGGAAGTTTCTGTGTTCGTGCTCGCTCGTCAGGTAGTAGTCGATGGCCGGCACGCCCGACGTGTCTGGGTTGCCCCACCACACTGCCTGCACAGGAGCCACGCGGTGAAACGACAGGAAGTACGTCGTCTTGTCCAGTCCGAGCTACAGTTAAAACGTCAAGGTATGCTGAGTCCCAGTTGCTTCCACCGCGGTCAATATCCAGCCACAGCATACCTCAGGGAAGATGACCAAGTCGAGTTCGTGAGCCCGGATCTCGTCTCGTGCAACCCGCAAGTCTCTTGGCAGTGCGACGACCTGTTAACGAGAGAAGTCGTTAGCATGTGAGATCTCTGCATACGAAGAGGCCACTCTCCACGTACATGCTCGGCGATTTGCGCGACTTGTTCGTAGACCTTGAACGATTTGCTGAGTCCGATGCCGAATGCGAAGACTTCGTACTTGCTCGTATCCAGTTGCGGCAGCAACTCGTCCATGAACAGACCGACCGATGGGTTGTAGAAGAACCGCGAGACGAAGCCCACGCGCATGCGATTCGGCGGGGCCTGGACGTCGTTGCGGCGCTGGTGGAAGGGCTGCGGCACGAGGCCGTAGCTGTTGACGTACTCTTCGCGGACGCCCACAGGATCAATCAGCAGCCCGTGGTACATTTGGCCGAGCAGGGACTTGAGCTCCTTGTTGTTGCGGTTGTGAGCGTTCATTGTCGTCGCCGTGGAGAAGGAAATGCGACTCGGGTCGAGCTCAATGGGGTGCATACCCGTCTTGACTGAGAGTGATATAGCCACAGAAGGTCACAGTGTTAGCGATTCCTCCCTCAGTTCGCCATGCTACACTGCTGCGGGGAACGTACGTGAGGCGATGACCTGCTCGACGTTGCGACGGAATCGTTCGCGCTCGATGTCGATGGCTTCCTGAGTGGCTGGCAGGATCCGAGGCAGCACTGTGGTCATCATTACGGCGATCTGGTTCAGCACCGTCGTGGACTCGATCTGAGGGTGGTGATACATCTGAACGACGAGTGGTTGAGTGGTCAGGTCCCTGTCATCCACTCACTCACTCGCGTCGGCCGTACCTCCTCGTAGGCCTTGATACTGGCTTCATAGTGGCCGGCAGCCTCCAGCACGTCAGCAGCGTGGATCTACAACCCCAGGAAACCAGTTGGTGAGTCCCTTACATTCCACGCGGCTTCAGTTCCCCAGCAACTCACCATGCCCTCGATGGACCCGAGCTCCGCCGCCGCCTCGTACTCGTGCTGCGCCACTTCAAACTGACCGGCGTACAGCAGCAAGTGGCCGCGGTCGATGTGGAACCGGATCTCCTGCGGGAACCAGCCCACGGCCTGGTTGAGACACCGCTCGGCTGCCTTCAGTCCGTCCGTCACGCGCAGGATCTCGCACAGCCACGCCAGCGCGTCTTTCACCATAGTCGTGTAGGGCGGCTCCAGGATCTGCCTCTCCGCCGGTGGCGGGTCCTTGATCGTCGCCACGACCTTGCGGAACTCGTGGATCGCTTCGTCCCACTTGCCCTGCGACTTCCACAACAGCCCGAGCTCCAGCGCCGCGTGGACGTACGTCGGCCGCAGCTCCAGGGCGATGCGGAAGTGCTGGATGGCTTCGATCGTGCGGCCCAGCGCCTTGAGCACGAGCCCCATGGACACGTGGACCTGCTCGTCCACCGTCTCAAAGCCCAGTACTCTCTGGAGCCAGTCGATGGCCTCGCGAGGCTGGTTCTCCTGGTAGTAGAGCTGCCCCAGGCGGTGCATCGCGCCGACGTGGTTCGGGAACATCTGTAGCACGTGCTTGTACACGCCCATGGCGTCCACGCGCTCGTCGTTGAGCTGGAGCTGCTCGCCCACGCGGATAGCTTCCCCGATGCTCAGCCTCGTGCTGGTCCCACCCGACTGCACCAGGATCGACGCGACCTCGAACGTCCGCTGCGAGTAGCCGATGACGCGCCCGCGGTTCACTAGCCCCGCCGACACGGCGTAGCGCACGCCTGCGAGCAGTCCCGAGGCGTCGAACGTCGTGTAGTTGCCCTGGCGCGAGTAGCACCGCTCCGTCTTGTGGCCGGCGTCGAAATGCACGTCGGCCGGTATGTGCACCGTGGAGACGCTGATACAAACGCGCTGGTCGTCCACAGGGTCCCGCAGCATCTCCATGCGCATGGCGACTTCGATCTCCAGCTGCGAGCCCACGAGTAAGTAGTCGTTCGGAGGGAAGAGGATCTCCACGACCGGGCGGGAGGTGAAGTCGTTCATGTTGGTGATGCGCGTCGCCGAGCCACAGACAGCGAACACGACTGCAATCACAGCGATCACAAGCGTAACCCACTGCATAAATCTCTTGTGCACATGAAGGCGCCGTCGCATTGGCGTGGGGTGTCGTATTGCCGTCAGGAGCCGCTTGCGCGCGGTGTTCATTTTACCCACGATCATGAGATTTTTGCGATTGCCATCATGTTCGAAAGGTTCGACAAATGGTGTACTGAAGTCCACCCTAACAAAAGACCCATCTCTGGTAAATTACGCAAAAGTTGAAAAATATTGATGGATAAAAGCTGCATATAATCCGCGGTCCGCGGACAAAATCCATACACCGCCAACTTCCATTCAAAAAGACCCCCAACGCCGACGAGCTCATAATTGAGGACGCGGGACGCCATGAGCATGAGCTTGTCGTCGTCCTCCTCGCTGCGTATGCGGTCTGGTGGTCGCGGCGGCCTGTCGCGTAGCTCCAGCACGGCGAGCGCCGGCTCTTCCGGCGACGCCAGCGGCCCTACAAGCGCCAACCCGACGCTGCGTCGCCAGGCGTCGACCGACCTGGCGTACGCGAACCTGGACAATGACGAGGATTTCGAGCGGCTCCTCGCGAGCTACGACGTGGCGCTGGTCGTGGACACGCTGCGCCGGTACTTGGCCATGGAGGTGCAGTCGAGCCTCGCCGGCACGGCGTCCAGCAAGCAGAACTCGGCCCAGATCAAGCGAAAGTTCTACGAGCGGTTCAACCAGATCCTGGACCGGTTGTTCGGCAACGACGAGGTGTCCAAGCACAAGTACGGCGGCTGGCTCGACTACAGCGTGGGCCTCGCGTCGGCCTCGGCCTCTGGCGGCTTGCCGGCGCAGCGGAAGAAGCGGCTCTCGGCGTCGAACCTCGGGTCGTTGAGTCCGGCGCAGGAGGAAGAGCTGCGCATGGAGAGCTACGTTGACAGCCTCACGACGAACGGCCGTGCGCTTGCCGAGTTCCTGGGCTTCGTCAAGCAGGACGAGGCCGGCTCCATGTTCCAGCTCCTGTTCAAGATGACGCACCCGGTCGAGTTCAAGCTCGAGCTCGACCTGCTGCCCGAGCAGTCCAAGATGTCGCTGCTGAGCCGGTCGGCGTTCACGTCGGTGCTGTTCACGCAGCTGCTGCAGAAGCCCATCACGAAGCAGCGCGTGGACCCACGTAACCCCGTGCTGCTCGTGTCGATCAAGGAGCTGTATCTGTTCTACTTCATGCGCCACCCGGCGTGCGCCAACCACCAGAGCAGCCCTGCGACCAGCGAGGCCGCGGCTTCGAGCGGCGCCTCGTCGATCATGGGCTCGCTCTCCGACACGTTCACGAGGCCAAAGCGCAAGGAGAACTACAGTTGGCGTGCGTTCTTCACGGACGGCGTGGCCAGCTTGACCAAGGGCAACCCGTACAACGTGCTGCTGCTGCAGTACCTCAAGCTCTTCTTCCCGGACTCGAGCAAGCCCGTCCAGAGCCGTTTCCACGGCAAGCTGCTGCAGCACTCGAACCTGTTTCTCCACGTGCTGATCGAGTTCTGGCTGCGCCAGAACCTCATCGTGTTCTCGGACGAAGGGTCCGCGGCTACTGCGGCGACCACCGTCGATTGGACGGGCTACCGCATGCAGCAGAAGCTCACAAGTCCGTTTGCGACCGTGCTCACACAGACTGCGTACATGGCGCCATCCGACGATCTGCTGTCGTCGCTGCTGCTCACGATCATCCACTTGCTGTCCGACTCGTTCTTTCCGGCGCCCCTGGAGGCTTCCGCGTCCTCTTCCTCTGCCGCCTCGGCGTCCATGTACTCGGGTATGGTCGTCGGCAGCGGCGGTGGCTACCTGAGCCCGAGCCTCAGCGTGCTCCGCCGTCCCCTCTACGAGTTCTTCCGGCTTGTGTTCTCCCGTGCGCCGATTGGCCTGTCGCCGACGGCGTTCCTCGCGATCACGGACGTCTGGCTCGCGTACATCCAGCCCTGGAACTGCAAGCAGTGGGTCAAGGGCCAGCCGCCAAACGGCGCGTCCGCCGCACCCATGCGCCGATCGGCTTCAGACACGACCTCACAGGCCGACGCGTCGTCGTCATCGGCGTCGGCGACCCCGTCCGGCTACACGTCGGCGTGGGAAACGTACGTGCTGGCGAACTACCACTTCTACACGACTCTGGTCGGCGCCTTCATCGAACGCGCGAAGGAACTCGACTTCACGGGCAGCGACGAACGCTCTCTGGTGATCCTCGACCGCATGCTGAGCGTGTTCAACCCGGAGCTGCTCTCGCTTCTCCGCAGCGCGTCCGACTTCCTCGACAAGAACCAGCCGTACTCGATCTCGTCGTCCTCGTCGTCGTCGATGCTGCAGGTCTCGAGCCGAGCGGCCAAGTCCAAGACCCAGAGCGATCGCCATGAAGGGCTCACGCCTCTGCAGGGCCAAGTCCTCACGTACTACTGCAAGACGCTGGGCATCGAATGCATCGGCGTGCCGCTCCACGGCTGCTACCACCGCGACGCCGAGCGCGTGTTCGACAAGCTCTGGGGCGACTCGGGCTTCTCGGGTGGAGTGGAAAGCGCTCCACAGCGGTCGCCTCGAGCGCCGTCAGCCGAAAGCCCGTTCGAGCGTGTTCACCGCCTCAGCCGTCTCCTGCGCCGCGTGTTTGAGATCTCGGACGCGTACGTGGCCTCCACGGTGCACTCGCGGTCGCTGTCAAACACCAACGGCCTGGAGCCGCTCGAGCCGAGCCGCCACAGCAAGCTGCGGCACCTGCTCACGCGTGCCGGCGTGACTCAGCTGCGCCGCGGCCTGCGGATGTGCTCCCCCGAGGAGCTGAGCTACATCGGCGACCCGATGGAGCGTCCCATTTGCTCGTACGAGTTCGGCGTGCTCGTGCGGCTTTCGTTCCGAGTGTCGACGTGGCTCAACCGCAAGTGCGGCCTCGCGAGCCCCTACAAGGGCAAGTACTTCGAAGACAACCTGTACGTGGACCCGGCCACGAGCTTCCAGACGTTCCGCTTCAACTTGCGCTTCCTCGCGAGCAAGCCCAACCTCGCCTTTCTCGCCGTGTTTCTCGTGCTCGTGTACTTGGTGCTGCTATGGTAGTGGCCGTCCGTCGCCCCGCATAGTAAACTACAAACGCAAACAGAAGCTCGCAGTGGCCATAGACGCACGGAAGACATCCTAGGAAATACACAGACAGACCCCGCAGCGAATGAATTCCATGCCGCTCGCTCTAATCACTATCACTATCGCTGCTCTCGGCGCTCGACTCGCTCTCGGAAGACGAAAAGTACGACGACGACGAGTCCGATCCCGCCTGCTGCGCGCCGCGCTGTCGGTTCATCACGGGCTTGGACTTGCGCGAGGCTCTCGTTGGCGGCGTCGGCGTCACGTGGGCGACGGCTCCGGACAGCGGTGGCGCCGGTGGCGGTGGAGATGCCGGAGGCGGTGGAGCGGCAGGCGTTGGCTCGGGATGAGCTGGCTCAGCGTGCGGACGAGGCCGTGAACGTTCATCGTCCGACTCGTCCGAAGAGGAAGACGAGTCACGCTTCATGCTCTCGTCCGAGCTCGAGCTGTCGCTGCTCACGATGCGATTCCGATGGGCGGCTCGCTTCGAACTCTCACCAGTCGATGCTTGCACGGGCGGTGCCGCAGCAGCCAAGGGCTGCTTGCCTCCGGTCGTTGGACGGTTGTCCGAGCGAGTCGAACTGTTGCTGCCCCGGCGCTGCGGAGTGGGCTTCCTGCTGCGTTTGCGCTTGTTGTCCTCGGAATCGTCGCTCTCTGCCTCCTCCTCCTCCTCACTTTCCGAGTGGCTGTCGCTCTCTTCTTCCTCTTCCGAGTCACTGTCGTTGGCCTTACGGCGACGAGTGCTCTTGCCTCGTGAAGTCGGTGCGGCCGAGCGAGTCGGTCGCGCTGGCTTGCTAGAAGCCGCTGATCGAGACGGCCGAGACGAAGCTCCACGCCGCGTCTTGCGAGCGGCAGCACGGCCGCCAGCATCGGAATCCCCGCTGCTTGCGTCGCTTGAATCGTCCGATTCAATGCTCGACACTTCGCTCGCAGACGAGTCGCTCTTCGCCTTGCGGACACTTTCATCTCCAGAGCTCTTGGCGGCATCGTCGTCGTCGTTATCGTCCGAGCCGAGGTCCGGAATCTGCTTGCCATTGGCACTGCCATCGCCGCTTCTCATCTTCCGCACGCCGTTCCGCTCGGCTTCTTTGCGCATCAGCTTGAACATTTGGTCGAGAGTGTCGGCATACTCCACCACGGCCATGTCCGGGGAGTTGTACTTGCGGCAGTTGCTCCACACGCGATCCACGTCCATCTTGAACAAATCCCACGTCTGTAACACCACGGAAATGGTCAAGCAAACAATCATCCACCAATGAACCCCCCCCCCCAAAAAAAACCACGAACCGTGTAGAAGCCATCATCAACGCGCTGCCGGATCGTCCCGAGGTCCATGGGCTGAGTGATGACCGTCAAATAGTCCGGACATCCGTCTTCCACGGGATCAACGGGGCGAGCAAATAGTTCCTGCAAAGCAAACACATACGTCAGCCCCACGTGGCGGTTACCGGTATTTGGTACCAATGGCACGCACCGCAATTTCCTCCTTCAAGAGTCGGTCGACCGCCCCGGAGCACACCATCGCGAGGCTGTTCTCACCCTTGACGGTTGCCCATCTGATCCAGCCTTCAACGCTGGGCTTCTCGTCATTCGCCGCATCACTTTCCGAGTCGGACCCAGAGTCATCGTCTCTTCGCCGCCGTCTCGCACGCGATTCCCTGAAGATTCCAGTGCAGACAGTGTTAGAGAATGCTCACTCCACGAGCACCATGCAAGGCATAAATGGACAACGTACCGTTCGAGAGCCAATCGCGCCTGGCCGTCTCCACCGCCACGCGTCCGCAACGCGCGACCACTGCGACGCTCAGTGGCAGACGCACGACCATCACCTCCACTGTCGTCGGCTCCAGACTCATCACTGGTATTCTGGCTTCTCATGCGACCGATCGCGACACGGGACGACTGGCGGCGTGGCAGGACCTGCCATAGCTGCTGTTCATGCTTCTTCAAACGCTCCAGCTCTTGCTTCTCCTCGACCTTCAGGATCATTATCAGTCGACCGCGCAATCTATGATACACAAACATTGCATCAGTGACATCGCTCATCGGAATCCACGGTGCAAGAGTCGCCATCGTACCTGTCTTGCTCGAGTGATCCACCCACAAGCTTCTCGGTGACTTGGCGAAGTCCTTCCACGGATGAGCAGACCACCCGCCAACCGCTTGGTCCATCCAGTGGCACTGGGCACAGGTGAGTGCCATCCAGTCGAGCCTCTTCGATCGCGAGCCGCTCGCGCTTGCGACCATGCGCCAACTTCAGTAGATTCGCGTACTCTTCTCGGTGATGACGATGGTGGCGACTGCTGCTGTGCTTGGATGACGACGACGATGACGACGATTTCTTCTTCTTCGACGATTTCTTGCTGCTGCTACTACTGCTGCTGCTCTTCTTGTGCTTCGACGATGACGATGAGCTCCGCGACGAAGGGCTTTTCTTCGAGCTGCTCTTGCTGCTGCTGCTGCGGCTACTGGCGCTCTTGCTCTTCGACTTAGACGACGAGGAGGAGCTCTTCTTCTTGGAGGAGGACTTGTCCTCGTCTTCGTCGTTCCCATCCACAGCTTTAGGGCTCTTCGCCGACGAAGGTCTTCGTCTAGGCCAGCCTCTGGCATCGTTCACGAGGCACTCGAAGCATCTCCACTCTCCCATCGGGCGCTTGTCGAGCGGTGGGTCGAGGTATCGTCGATCGTAGGAACGCTGGCACGCTGCGCACAGGATTTCAAAATCTTCGGCGCTGCCGCCGTCGTTTTCGGTCGGCTGGGTCTCTGACGAGGCCTCTTCTACAACCGTGGTCTTCTCTTTTTCAATGGTAGTCGGTGTGGCCTCGACGATAGGTGCCGCCTTGTCCACAAGCATCGCGGTCGTGTTGTCCGTCGCCCAAGTGATATCATGGAACCGTGTTTTCCGCCTCTTCGGCACAACTTCCTCGACTGGTCCTGGCGCGGGTTTCTTCTCGTCGACGGCGTCCTCGTGAACTCGCTTCTTGGACGGGGAGGCCTTTCCGTCTTCATCTTCTTTCGCCAGTGGCAATGGTTCAGACGACTCAGCAGTCGGCTCAGCGGTAGAAATCGGCGTTGGCTCCTTCACAGTGGTGTCCTCGACTGGGGGATCTCTTTTCGACACGATCGTGCTCATGAAGCGGTCCTCCGACACGTCGTGCTCGTCTTCCTCCATCGGCTCCGGCTTGAGCTCCGAGTCGGCACTTGGCGGAGGCGACGTGCTGCTGCACAGCATGTCGATGTTCATTTTCGCGCTCTCTTTCATGACTTCCGGCTCTTTCACCACTTCGTTCGACGACTCGACAGCTTCGCTGTTAGTCTCTACCGACTCTGGCTTCTCCTCCTTCACTTGCTGCTTGGTGGGCAGTGGCTCGTCCTCTTCATCTTCATCAATCTCTTCCTCCACGAGCGTCGAGATCTGCAACTTGCTAGTCGACACCTTGGCACCGTTGGCTTCCGCCTTCTCCTGCTTGAGTCCTGAGCTGGGCGAGGAGACAGTGCCCGTCGGGTCAAAGTTGATCGACAGACGGATGCGCTTGGCATCGGCGAATTCGACTGTGTACTCCTCCAGGCTGAGCAGTTTAACAAAGAGAGTCAGCCTCGTGCACACCTCGCTAAGCTCATACTCCAGCCATTCCCCACTCACGCTTGAGACTGCCACGTCGGCCGGTCCTCTGCGTACACCCAGCAGCGGTCCCCGAAGTACCAGTACGCGGCTCCAGTGTCATCATACCCAATGGGGGTGGCTCGCTTCATACATGCACACGACGAGTCAGACTCTGCAGCTTAAACTCCCCACTCGACAGCACCAACAGCGGCTCACCAGTGCGTCCAGAGCCTTCGAATCGCTTTCCTTCTGAAGCGCCGCGAGATGTTTGTGGATCTCGGCGCAGCTTTCAAGCTTCCAGTGGCACAACGCGTTCAGGATCTGGATCTGCAGTGACCATTGCATTCACACAAAGTCAGCTACGCGCCCGCACACGACAGGCAACGCCCAGAAGGAGGGACGCACTCGCTGCGCGACGCTGAGCTCGTCGTAGGCGGCGCCGTCGAACGGGTTCGAACTGAACTCGAGACGCCAGTTCTCCGTGACCTTGCGGACCACAGCCTTCTCCCAGTCTTGAATCCTGCGCAAGCGGCGATACAATCGGCATGTGACCGTTAGCATCATGGTTCGTTCAAGTCACTTTGAGTCAGGCCACTCAGAAACGCACATTCGCTCGAGTTTCGCGCCCTGTTCACGGACAAGCTTGAAGTGGAGCTCTGCGAGCAGCGAGACCTGTGCGCATCGAGACCGGCCACCGCCGAAGGAATCAGTGTCTGGCTGAGCCAGTATGCGTAGCCATGGGCATCACGCACCTGTCGGTCATCGCCCGAGGTGCCAGCGATCAAAGCCGCTTGTAAATCCTGTCATTTAACACCCCCATATTGAATTCCCCCGCGTCGTCAGACCTCCGGTTCGATCTACTCTCACGACAAACTAAGAGGGTCAGCCAGCGCGCAACCGGCTCGATATGAGGGAGGAAACGCATATCCATCGATGCCCGCAATCGGGAGGATGAGATGTGGCCGCGTTCCCCCGCAATCGCCGATCAGCACTGGTCACCCCCGCGCCAAACACGTACCGTGCGAGAAAACGAAGGCAACTTGAGCGGCGCCTGGAAGGTCAAGCAGAAGTGGCAGATCTGCGCGAGTTCCGGCATGGCGTAGAGCGTGTCTTCGTGCGTCGATTGAGCCGCCTGGTCGCCCGAGGCGACTGCTGTGGAGCTCTCCATGCACGCACAAAGTTGGCGTCCGTCGCGCCCGTGGCTTTCGGGAGATCCGCCTGACCGCGTGCGTGCGGTTGCCGACAGACAGACACCCAAGACCCGCCGAGCGCCAACAAAAGAACGCTTGTCGACACGATACGAACCGTTGTGTGCAATGAGTTCGAACTGGTGTTCCGTTAAGAACCCAAATGACGCAACAAATGGCTACACTTTACGCAATGGGGAAGGAAGAGAATGGATGGAGGATGGATTACACAATGAAGATACGCCGCCCACCGGTGCTGGTGTGCTGCGTCGGCCTGGGCACGACGGAGTACACGCTTAGACGTTGACGCCGTCCACGCTCTCGACGGCTAACAGGTCGGCGTGGGCCTCGAGGATCGGCTTGATCTCCTCGTTCACGAACTCCTCGACCTGCTGCGGGCAGCGGCCGATGAAGAGCGACGGGTCCACGAGCGAGTCGAGGATGTCGTGGACGGCCTTGAAGCGGGCGTCGGCCGCAATACGCTCCAGCAGATCGTTGTGGGCGCCCTCGACCTTCACGCGCTTGCCGGCTTCCATCGAGTGCTCACGGATGGCCTCGTGGAGGTCCTGGCGGTCGCCACCGGCCTTGACACAGGCCATGAGGATGTTCTCAGTGGCCATGAACGGCAGCTCGGCCTTGATGTGGGCCTTGATGACGTTTGGCCACACCTGGAGACCGTCCGAGACGTTCGTGATCAGGTTAAGGATCACATCCGTGGCGAGGAACGCCTCAGGCAGGACGATACGACTGCAGGAGCACAGCACAAACGCAGTCGTCAGTGATGGATACACGCCATGCGTAGAGACAAATAAAACGCAAGCTTACCGGTTGGCCGAGTCATCGAGCGTGCGCTCGAACCACTGCGCGGCGTGGGTCTGGGCGCCGTTGTCCGTGAGCGAGATCACGTAACGCGCGAGACTGCAGATACGCTCCGAGCGCATTGGGTTACGCTTGTACGCCATGGCCGACGAGCCGATCTGGTTCTTCTCAAACGGCTCCTCGATCTCCTTCATGTTGGCGAGCAGACGGATGTCGCCGGCCATCTTGTACGCCGACTGCGCGATGCCCGAAAGCGTCGCGAGCACGAAGTAGTCGATCTTACGCGTGTAGGTCTGGCCCGACAGCGGGATGACCTTCTTGAAGCCCATCTGCTTGGCCACCAACTCATTGAGCTTCTTGACCTTCTCGTGGTCGCCCTCAAACAGGTCGAGGAACGAGGCCTGCGTGCCCGTGGTGCCCTTGACGCCACGCAGCGGCAGGTTCTCAATCTGCTCCTCCAGACGCTGGTAGTCGAGCCACAGGTCCTGGAGCCACAGCGCCGCACGCTTGCCAACGGTGACCAGCTGCGCAGGCTGAAAGTGGGTGAAGCCCATAGCTGGCATGTCCTTGTACTGGATGGCGAAGTCCGCCAGCGTCTTCATGGCCTTCACCAGCTTGCGCTGGATGAGCTGCAGACCCTGCTTCATCTGGATGATGTCGGCGTTGTCGCCAACGTAGCAGCTCGTCGCGCCCAGGTGGATGATAGGCATCGCCACTGGCGCAGCCTTGCCGAACGTGTGGACGTGCGCCATGACATCGTGGCGGAACTTCTTCTCCATCTCCGCCGCGTACTCGTAGTCGATGTCGTAGAAGTGCTCCTTCATGGCCGTGAGCTGCTCGTCCGTGATGGCCAGGCCCAGCTCCTTCTCGGCGGTCGCGAGCGCGTGCCACAGCTTGCGCCACGTCGAGAACTTGCGGTCCGGCGACCAGATCTCGCTCATCTCCTTGGTCGCATAGCGGCTCACGAGCGGGTGCTCGTAGCGGTTGTGCGTGCTGTCCGCTGGTGGCTGGCTCATGGCTCTCTGGCTGGTGTTGCGTGCTGGATCGCAGATTGCGTTGTGGACGGACGGTTGCGCAGCGAGCTGCTCAAGTGCGGCACCGCACGCCGCCGACGGATGGGTCGGGTCGGTCCACAGCCCACTTCCACTTGGTGGTGCTGGCAGCTCCGTCCCTTCCAAGAGCTCCAAAACGAGGGACACCTCCATACCATTGGCTGAAAAGTTTGGATTAGAGTTTGGATTGGCTGAAATTTAACAAGAGTGATGGTCTGTCTCATCGGATACAGCACTTGGACATCACTTGTTGGAATGGATTGACACACGTGTACAGTGCGGTAGCGTGTTCGAGCCTCGGCTTACATGCGGATCTGGAAGCGGCCAGCCTTGGCAAGCGTGCGCACGCCCTTGTACGGCTTGTACTTCTCGTTCGTGATCAGCAGCGTCTCGACGTTCAGGCCTGAGACCGTGGACATGGGCACCTTGAAGCCCAGCAGCACGATCGGCTTCTCGTCGGGCACGCCTGCATTCTGGTGGAGAATGATGTTGCCTCGCAGCGATGGCGCGGTTCCCTTCTTCGTGTTGATCTTGTTCAGGTTCCACTTGAGCGTCTTCGTGGACTCGTCAAAGAGGCAGGTGCCCTGCTCCGTGTTCGCGTCGACCGTTCGCACACTCTTTGGGAAGGTCACATCGACCGTGATCTCCTCCATCTGCAGAGCCTTCTTCGTGTTGTTGGCGAGCGTCTGCATGCCACGCGCAATGATCTGAAGGTCCAGCGTGCCCGTCCCATTCTTTTCGTTGTACGAGACCTGCGGGTGGCACATGATCGGCGGCATGAACTGTTTGACTTGGACGCGGTATTGCATGAGCTCGAACTGTCCATCAGGCGGCACGAACGAAATCACACGCTCACGCTCGTAGCGAGAGTATCGCACGCACGGGTGGAAAGAGCAGTCATCGATGACCGACGGGTCCGTGAACACCATCGTGAGGTCTGGCACACCGGACAGTCGACTGTTGCTGTGGATGACACCGTTCACCTCACACGAGATGATCTGGCCATTCGTATCCACGATCGCGTCAATCTCCTCGACGATGTCGAAGTAGATCTCGTTCTGCGTGTACTTGACACCGCTCTTGCGCCACGGAATGCTCGAGAGAGCTCCGTCTGGAAGAGTGTTGCTGACTCGGGACTTGCCCTTCACCATCATCACACAGCAGGAGTCAGTCCACGAGTGCCAGCATCAGTCCAACACTTGTAGCATCACGTACCGACACCATTGCGGCGATTCTGTTTGCTGTCGACGGCGGAGCCACCATTGCCTTGAGCGCGTTCGGCTCGGTTGTCAGCGGGTAGCCATTGTCTAACATTTCTTCAAGCAGCTACAGCGACAGCACAGCAAGCATTCGCACTAGTGAGTATCATCCCAGCATCTGCATATCACAGCCAAATTCAGTTTTGCATGTGTGTGTACCTGGTAGACGGTGGAGAAGTTGTCCTTCATCGAGTTTTCATCGAACGTGCCAAAGTAATCGCGGAACACGGCGAGCACGCGGTGCAGGAACTCGATCACGAACAGCGGCGCAATCTAAAACACACACAGACAAACGCTACTGTTAATGACACTGTGTGTGTGAGCATACAAAGGCGAAGATGGCGCAACGTACCTCGTTGGTGACCACGGTAAGCAGGAAGAGGTCGTCACGGAAGACGCTCACAAGATAGTACTTGCTGGTCACGATCACCGGTGGTACATCCTCGCGCTCGCGGTATTTGTTCACTTCCTCCATGAAGAAGTCGCACACATTGCGGCTCGTGAGTCCGCGCCAGTGCTTTTCGATGATGACCTCACTGCGCATCCACAAACAACGTCAGCCTACAGGCGTCGCTCTTCATCGTGCAGCTCCACGAGAACGTACCCAGTCGTGGTGAGAATGAACATGGACTGGATCATGGTCACTCCACTGTGCGCGCACCGTCCTCACACGCGCGGAATCGGCAGTGGCTGGCAGTGGCAGCGTCGCAATGCGCGTGCGGCCTGCGGATCTTTCCGTGCTTTTTGGTTGAGCAGCTCCTCAAGTTTGACCCGGTGGCATATTCGCAAATTTCGTAAAACCAGCCACATCACTTCACGTATTTTACAAAATCTGGATCCGTTGACCACCATTCTGCATCATTCTCAGATTCAGATAATTGGAATGACGGAGCTCGTCGCATCAGGAAAATGGCCGCGCATGGCATCTCGCGAGAGGAGTTTGTCGTCGCCGCTGTGGAACATGACGACGTCAAGGCCGCCCAACGGTACTTCGCACAGGAGGACGTCGTAGCTGAAGTCGATCGCGTGAACAATTTCTTCCGGGGGCTCGAGACTCCGCTCGAATTTCTCGAGGAGGGGCCAGCGGATCCGTGGTACTTCACGCAACCGCCTGGCGACTACTTCCGCGACGTCGGGCCGCGCTCGCTAATCTTCGAGACCGCAATGCAGAAAGACAACGGCGCGCTCATTCAGTGGCTGTTCGCGCCGGCTCAAATGACAGTTATGGGCGTCACGCTGGCGGCGCTCGTGCCATTCGTGGGCAAATTAGCTGCTGATTTGAATCACACGGAGACTCTGGACGTCCTCCTCACCTCCGACGTCTTCACCACAATGCTCACTGAAGACCAGCGACGAAGCCTTCTTCAAGATACACTCGAAGTCGCTGTAGAGCGAGACCACGAGCAGGTCGTCGATATCTTGGTGGCCCACGGCGCACACGTGAACCTGCTGCCGACGTCATGGCAACGTGAAGCGGACATGCTATCGCTCTGCGCCTTCATGGGTTCATGCTGCTGCATCGAAGTCTTGGCCAGAAACGGCATTTTCACCATCGGCACGGACGTTCTGTATGAGGCGTCGATGGCAAACAACAACGAGTCCGTACGGCAATTGCTCAAGTTTGGCGTGGACTGGGGGAACAAGGCGGGCACGTTGACACCCTTGCACGTTGCAGCAGAAAGACGAGACTCAGACCTCGTGCTGCTGCTCCTCCGCCAAGCGTTCGCCGACGTGGACATGGTAGACGGCGACGGCGCTACTGCGATCGAGCTCGCGTCCAGGGTGCAGAAGGACAATGATACGACCATCGAAATCCTACGCCGATTCGGTGCTACAGTGGGGTAGACCAAGCCGATCGTTGCTTTTTGTTTCTATGTATCCTTTTTTCGTGTTTTTATGGTTCTTTGGGAGAGATGTAAAAGTGATTTGCAACGCAGTTTAGGACACCAGACGCTCCACTCTACTCGGCGTAGGCCTCATCGCCACGGCCCTTGACCTTCTTCAGCGTCTCGTCGTCGACCTTGTACACGTTGCCGCCGTTGTAGCCCGCGTACACCTTGGCCGTGATCTCGACCTGGGCGTCACGCGGCACGAGCTCCTCGGGGATCGGGATACGCTCGATGATCTTGATACCGGAGTTCACGATCGCGTCGTACTTCATATCACTCATCGACACGAACTTGTCGATCTTGGTGATGCCCAACCAGTGAAGAGCGTCGGGCATCAGCGCCTGGAAGCGCACGTCCTGGATGCCAGCAACCGCCTGAGTGCAGTTGAAGTACTCCTCGGCACTGTCGCCGCCTTCCTGGCGCTTACGCAGGTTGTACACGAGGTACTTGGTGACTTCACCGAGCGCTCGGCCTTCCTTTCGGAAGTAAACAATCACACCAGCTCTACAGCAGTCGACAATTGCCATCAGTTCCCATCATTCGCATCGGGGACACGCAACAATCGAATGAAATCTCACCCTCCCTGCTGCGCGGTCTCCACGCAGACCTCAATCGCGTGCGTGAGGTACGGACGGCACGTGCAAATGTCCGAGCCGAACACGTCCGAGCCGTTGCACTCGTCGTGAACACGGACCGCAAGCTTCTTGGTCGGGTCAGACACGTCCTCCACCTTGCCGAAGATGTAGATCGAGATACTGTTCATAGAGGCAACCAATTAGCACGAGTATGCAATGAAACTCAGAGCAAAGTCAACGTACCCGCCAATTGGAGGCAAGAAGACCTTGAGATCCGTGCGCGTCACCAGCTCGGGGTACATGCCGTTGGTCTCCTGGAAAATCTGCTGGCGCAGGTTGGCTTCGGTCGTGTTGAAGCGCTTTGCCACGCCAGGCAAGTACCACACAGGGTCGATCGCAGCCTTCGTGATCACGAGCTGGCCCGACTCCTTGAGGATCTTACCGTCCGGCTTCAAGCGGCCAACACGCAGGGCTTCCTGGACCTCAGGGAGATCCATGTGCGCCTTGGTCACGGCGATCGTGGGGCGGATGTCGTAGCCCTTCTCGAAATACTCCGGGAACGCCTCCACGACACAGTGGCCGAAAGGATCGATCGTCACGATCTAGTGAGTGCACGAACAGCACACCGTGAGCATAACGCACCAAACTCAAGCCAGTGCATGGGCGTGTACCTTCTCAGGGTCCGACCACGTCGGGTGCGGGCCGATCTTGGCCGCTGGGGTCGTCTGGGCTAGGTTCGGCAGCGCCGACTGATAACAACAAAGCAAGGCCGTCAATAGAGTGGCAAGGGAATCTGCATTGAAGTATGAGGTGCCCACCTTGTCAAGAGCGCCTGACGCGATCTGCCATGGCACCAACGTGAATCAAAGAAGTCGTCAGAATCCGTTGAGAATTGGTGACTGAGAACACAGCAACGCACCGCCAAACCACGGTAGATGCAGTACGAGCCGCCGTGCGCACCGATGGCGTTGCGGTACTTGTGGTAGCGGTTGGTGCCGATGATCGGGCCACGCACGTCCGGTTCCTTCTGGCCCCACTGCAATCCAGAACACACCATCGAATCTTCACGTTAGCAAGCTGCTGCAACCACAACAGAAGCGCAATCACCAAGCCTCACGTACGCGGATGCGCACAGGATCAACACCGAACTGCTCGGCGTGCGACGTGAGCGACACGTAGAACTTGTTCGGGTTGAACTCGTCCTTGGCCTCGATGTCCTTGACGCTCTCGGCTACAGATCGCAAATCGCCACGTCAGTTCGCATTCACCGCCCGCCGATGCGCAAGCTCCACCACAACAAGGGCCATACCATCAACGGACTTCTTGCGCTTGCCCAGCGTGTCCACCTTCTTCATGGGGGCGGCCTTGGCGGGGGTGGTCATGGCGGCGGCGGGGGCTTGGACTGATGGAAGTCGACGAAGAACACGTGTGTGATGATTGGGAAATCACAGAATGAGCTCGAAGATGGCGGCCGTAGCTCTTGGATCCCCTTCCCACTGGGCAGCCCGTTACAGAACCCCCGTATCGACCGACGCGATCTGACCGCGTGAATGCAAATTCGCATCATCTGAATGCACGCACCCGCCGACAGGGCGGCTCCTCCCCCTAGTCTTCCCTCTATCTTGAAGTTCTCAGGCGACGATAAAAGATCACGAGGAAGAAACGCATACACCCGCCAACAGCGTATTTACGGCTTTTTACGCAAAATCACTTTTTATGTGCTCCTCCTCATTGGCTAATATTCAAACGCGTTAAACTCACATTCAGCAGATTTATCCGCCAATGAATATTCACCTTCATTTTCAAATTCCATTCGTACTTATCACGCGTCTGACAGTACGCGTTTTGAACTTTCAAACACCTGCTGGCGCCGGACAGGCCGCACGCCCATTCGACGGTCTCAACGCGGAATTTGAAATCCGAAAATCCGAATCCGAATCCGAGCGCATCTCTGCATCCCTCCTCCTCTGCTCCTGTGCGTGGTGGTTCAGTCCCATTGCGCGTCCCTCCGTCTACTGCCCGCCCGTCTCCTGCGTCGCCCCCTGCTCCCGACGACCATGTCGACGCTCCACAACAACGAGAATGACATGCCCATCGAGGTCCACAACCCTCGGCCGCTCAAGGTAAGCTGACCTGCCTGGTGCATGCCCGTGCAGTCGATGAGCATACAGACTGACTCATTCGCATGTGAGCGCAGACCTTCAAGGTGCTGAACGAGAACGGCCGCGCTGAGAAGCGTCCGCGCGGCCTCAAGCCGCAGCAGACCACCACGACCGCTACGCGCCGCGCGCTCGGCGATGTGACCAACAAGGTCAATGCGTTCAAGAAGAGCTCGTCGTCAATGTCCATGGGACTCCAGCAGAAGAAGCTGACGACGTCATCCGTGGCTACGACCACGACTGCGACCACGAAGCTCGTGAAGCGCACGTACACGGGCCAGGAGGTTGTGTCCACGACGCCTGTCGTGAGCACGTTCGGCAGCCTCGTGCTCAACACGCCGGCGCCTGTCGCGTCGGCGATTCCTGAGCTCTCCATCATCAAGGAAGAGGCTTCGGCTGAGGTCTCCCACGACATTGATTCGGAGGACAAGCACGACGCGACTGCGGTCTGGCAGTACGCCGAGGACCTGACCAAGTACCACTTGGAGACGGAGAAGACGCGCATGACGAGCCCGTCGTTCATGGCGCGTCAGTCCGACATCAACTCCAAGATGCGCTCGATTCTCATCGACTGGCTGGTCGACGTCCACAGCAAGTACACGCTCCACCCGCAGACGCTCCACATCGCGATCCACTTGATCGACCGCCACTTGGAAAAGAACGTCTCGGTGCCTCGTCAGCGACTGCAGCTCGTGGGCATCACGGCACTCTTCGTTGCCGCCAAGTACGAGGAGATCTACCCGCCAGAGGCCAACGACTTCGTCAAGATCACGGACAACGCCTACACGCGCGAAGAGCTCTTCGCCATGGAGGTCGATCTCCTCTCGAGCGTCGGCTACCGCGTCACGTTCCCGACTTCGTACCAGTTCATGAAGCGCTTCCTCAAGGCGTCGCGCACGTGCGATGACCGCGTGGAGCACTTTGCCCACTACGTGATCGACAGAAGTCTCCAGGAGTACAAGATGGTCAAGCACACGCCGTCGCGCATTGCGGCCGCTGCTGTCCACATCGCCCGCACCCAGATGAACGATCTGCCAGCCTGGGTACGTTCTCCACTGGTGATTCACATGCTATTGAAAACTTGGGCTAACTTTGTTTCGTCCTGTAGAACTCAACGTTGGAGCACCACTCGACGTACACCGAGAGCGGTCTGCAAGATGTGATCGAAGACCTCAAGGAGATGCTGTGGAATGGCCAGAATGGCATCGGCAAGACGAGCAAGCTGTCGGCGGTGCGTCGCAAGTTCGAGAAAGAGCGCTACATGGGCGTGGCTTCGCATCCGCTCGTGTTCGACGACGCCCTGTAAGTTATTGTGCCTAGTACCGTGTGTCGGTCGCTGTCAAGCAGACAGGCCGAACACCCCTCCAGTGAGACGTGAAGATGAAGACGATGTATCTATATTCCCGACGGCGCGAGACTCTCGAGTGCTTCCTCCTCCTTAGAACCCAATAGCTGTCCCCACTCCGAGTTTGTTCGAGCCGGGGTCATGGAGCACGCGAAGCCGCGTCTGAGATCATGCCATGCGATAATATATGGCGTTGTTACAAAACCTCAAGTGCGTCTATGTTATATAGGGAGTGAGCGCAACCGCTTAATCGACCTCGTCCTCTTCGTCGCTGCTGACGTCCAAGCTCATCATCGCCATCATCAGCGACGACGCCTGGTCGTCCGAGACGTCTTCCTCCACGAGCTCCTTTGGTCCAGCCAGCTCACTCGGCAGCGGCTTGCCCAGCACCACGCTCTCACCCGGGAAGTGGGGCTTCGCCTCAGGCTTGAAGCGGACCGGGGCAGCAGGCGCGGCCGCCGCCTCATCTTCCGTGGGCTTGCTCTCCTCGTTAGCTGGCTCCGTCGAGGTCTTCTCCTCCGCCGTGGTGGCAGGCTTGTCATCGCTGAAAGCCTCCGCACGGACCTTGTTCCAGTCCGGCTCCTCGCCATCTTCGTCACGGATCAAGAAGTCCACGAGCTTGTAGATCTGGTCGCCGACCTCGTCGTCCGTCTCCTCCAAGTGCGCGTTACGGATGATCGGGTAGACCTTCTTTCTGCGCAGGTCATTGCGGCCGTTGCGGCTCGTACAGAGCAAGATGAGCGACTCGACGACCGCGAGGCGCACGAAGCGGTCGTGCTCGCGCTTCTTCTTGTCGCCCAGCTTGTAGACTTCCGGGTGCATGCCGATCTTGTCGTCGTCATCCAGTGGCTCTGGACCGGCCATCAGGTAGATGAGCTTGGACGGCACGTCGAGCTGGTCGTAGAGATAGAAGTGGCTGTCCGTGTCGAAGCACAAGTTCTTGACAAGCGCCGCGATACCCCGACGACGGATCGTGTTGGGCGAGCGCAGGTGAGGAAGCAGCACCTGGATGAGTGACTTACCGCCACGCATGTTGAGCACGAACGCACGGCCTTCCTCCAGCTGCGTGATGTTGGCCAGAATGACCGCAACGTACTGGAACTCGTCGTCCCAGCGCGGCTCCTTGGTGTCCGGATCGACTCCATCCGGCTCAGGCTCGTTCTGGAGAAACTCGGTCGTGAGCGTGCGGATCTTCTTCTCGCGGTACGCCAGCATCGCGCTGCTGGTCTCGCGGTCGGCGCCAATGAGCGCACGCGCGCCGGCCTCCGTCGTGGTGATGTTGGCCAGCAGCATCATCGAGAGGTTCTTGAGACGCCAGTCGTCGTCCTCCAGCTGCGTCATCACTCGGTTCAGCAGATCGTACTTGAGCGTGCGCTCGCTGGCCTCGGCGTTCGCAGCCGTGAGGTTGATCAGCGCCTTGATGGCGTCTTCCGCAATGGGCCGCAAGTCGCTCACGACACGGCACAGGCCCTGGATCACGTCCTGCTTCGGGAGATGCAGGAGCTGGTACGTCGACTGGTCCGACGCTGTGAGGTTCACGAGCATGCTGGACGACGACTTGCGCAGCTCCGCACGCGCGTGCGAGAGGAAGGACACGAGGTCCTCGAGCGTCTGGGTGTCCGCCATTGTACTGGTGCTTCGCTCCGCTTCGAAGGTGGAAATGGAACTTCTGGAGCTGGTCATTTCCAGAGCTTCCACGGCGATTGGTGGAGAACACCAAGTGGGTGCGTTTCCGTAACTAACAGATTCGTTCCTTATCTAACGCTTCCCGTTTTCAGATCTGATTGGTGGATATTCAGGAGGAGCTCAATTCTGGTGAGATCAGCCGACGGATCATGATGGCACCGACGTCGACGGTGCTGCGCGCCGTGCAGGAGGCTGTGCGTCGCGTGCCTGGCTCCTACGTTGCGCCATGTATTGAAGCCGCGGTCCTTCCTGGAATGGGCGTTGGAGTCGTCGCGAAAGAGCGTGTTCCAAAGGACTCGTTGGTCTTCCAGGCGACGCACGATGCGTGGTATCCTTTCTCGGCCGAGTTTGCGCTGCGTGAAGCTCAGCAGAAGGCGCCGGGCTTCATCCGCCAGCTCGACTCGCTGTTCCAGTCATCTACCGCGTTCCGCGACAGCTCGTCGTTTGTGCCAAATGCATTGATGCTGGGCACCCACATCGCCATGTCCATCAGTGATGAGCTGGAGGGCGACTCGCTCCAGGACTGCTATCTTCCATCACTTCCAGTGCACGTCGACCTGCCGTTTTACTGGGACGAGACGCAGTTCGCCGCGCTCGATGGATGCCACGAAGTGCGCCAGTCGATCAAGCAGAGGTACGATCGTTCAGGCTGCTTTGCCAGGGGCCACCACTTGGCGGACTCGTGCTCACGTGGACTGGTTGGTGTTCATCAGCGCGCAGTTCTACTTCCAGTTGTACCAGCATCTCTTCGGTAGCGAGAACCAAGTGGTGACACCCGAGCGGTTCTTCTGGTCGATTTCGGTGCTCATGTCACGCGCAACGTCAGGCAAGTCGCAGCCGTTCACGCTCATCCCGTTCTTCGACTGGTTCAACCACAACGACAACGGGTACGATTTCTCTGGGCTTCAGGTTACTACGACGCATCTGCTCATTGATTCTGTTGTTGCTGTCGCCAAGTGATGAATGCGTGCAGGAATTCGACGCCCAGAAGGGTTTCCTGATCCACACAACGCGCGAGTACGCCCCTGGCGAGCAGCTCTTCATCAACTACGGCGCCCACGGAAACGCGCGGCTGCTCCGTAACTACGGCTTCACGACCGCGTCCAATTCACACGATACCGTGACGCTCTCACTCCCGCGTGAGCTGCAGCAGCTCGACCCGGACGACGCTGCTATCCAGGACAAGTCGGCGATTCTGAACGCACTAGGAGTGGGCGTGAAGCCCAAGGTGCTGACCTTCCTGTCGAGTGGCGAGTTGTCCGTCCCGTCCCACCAGTGGCTCCAGTTGCGACTCGCAGACGCGAACGAAATGCAGGCAATCATCCATCAAGCGTCGCAGGGCGATGACTCGACACTCAAGATTGAACTGCCGGCGTCATTGGAAGGCAAGATCCAGCGTGAAGTGCGCGGTCTGTGTGGAGCGCGTCTCAAGCAGCACAGGCATTCGATCGAGGTACGAGCAGTCACGATCTTGGGCGCGTCCGTGAAGGATGAAGGCAATGAGTTATTAACACGGTCGTGCGTTGCTGCGCTTGTGTAGAGCGACGAAGCGTTCCTCGCTGCCAATGAGCGGCAACTCGCCGCGTGGTTGCGAGGCGTCATGCACTTGCGACTGAGCGAGAAGCAGATCCTCACAAAAGCCATGGAAGTTAAGTGAATTGGATCGGTGATGTGAGTACACGATAGATACCTAGCTGACAAATGGAAATGGATCACATTAGCAATAGTTTAATCATACAACACGTGCGGATACCACAGATCATCACGGCGCGGGTGAGCCGTGGACTTGAAAGCGGTACAGACACGTGTAGTCCTGGTGGCCGTGATTCGACGCGATCTCGAGCGTGGCGGCGTCGATCGCGACGCGCTGGCTGAGCGCCGAAGTCAACCGAAACGTCTGGGAGGCAGAGCCGTCGCGCTCGTACGTGAAGTTTCCGAACGGCAGAAACTCCACTGCCTCTCGAGACCGGTCCACGGAAACGCCGAAGACGCGGAAGCTCTTTGGTGCAGACGAAAAGTCCGTCGCGATCACTTCTGGGATGTGGTCGATCGTCACCGAGTCTGCGAAGATGCGCTTCGCGAACTTGACGGTGAGGCGGCCGGAGGTGCCACTGAGACCCCAGCAGCTTCCAATCTCTCTCGTTTCCTACAGGTCACAGTACTCAAGAGTAAGCTTCCAAGATGAAAGTTGAGCGGCCAGTCCAAGGGTATGCGTACCGATAGAGCAGTCTCTGGCCGCGCGTTGTGACGGGACAGCCACCAAGGCACATCCTGAGAAACCAAGATGTTGGTGAGCTTCAGCAGCGGCGAGGCACGGAACGACGGCGATGTGAAGTGGGTGTCAACTGAGCCCAGACCGAAGACACTTCGCAGCACTTGCACTGGCGACCAACTCTGGCTTTCGACGAGATCGCTGTAGTACGCAGCATAGGCATTTGTCAGCAGTCGGGCGTTGTACAGCTTGAAGTTCACATCAACGAACCTGTCGGAGCGGACGACGATAGCTCCGTTAGCGAGGGCGGCGTAGTCCGGCGCGCCGACCTTCTTCTTCTCCACCTTGGTGACTGCCGACTCGATCATGGAGACAAGCGCAGGATTCGCAGCGTCCAGGGTGTTCAGAGTCTTGACACTGTCTACCAGGACCTGCTTCTCGGTCAGCAACGACTTGTGCATACGGTCTTCGATGTCGATCACCTCACGCGCCAGCGTGGTCTTCAACTCCTCTTGCAGTTCCGTCTTCCACTTGACCAGCTCATCTT
Source organism: Pythium apleroticum (assembly GCA_023337875.1). Taxonomy (NCBI): domain Eukaryota; phylum Oomycota; class Peronosporomycetes; order Pythiales; family Pythiaceae; genus Pythium; species Pythium apleroticum. Next base: position 11,591 of record JAADXN010000165.1, on the reverse strand, counting down.
TGAGTTCGCGCTCCTTAGCCTTCGAAATTCCCGGCGCCTTAGCGGATGCTGGAGCACCACCAGCCAGTCGGAGACCCTGCGCACAACCACACAACCACCGATCTTTGGGTGAGTCTAGCTGATCAAAAGTGCGCCCGGAATGCAAACACTCACGCGAAGCTCTTCTTGCTGTTGGGCAACTGTTTCGAGCAGCTCCGTTTGCTGGTTCACAGTCGTTCGGATGGCTTCATCTGTCTGCGCCGACTTGTCCAGCACGCGCTTCCACTGAAACAATCAGATAATCAGTCAAAGACAGCCATCACAAGACTGGGTACTCACGAACTGCAGCCTCACATACCAAGTTTTCAGCGTGCTTGCTCACGACGTGCTCGATGTGGATTGACAGAATGCTGTTGCTGTCCACGACGCTCAGCTTCTTCTGGGTCTCGTCGTGCACGTGTCGCAGCGACTCGTGCAGCAGTCGAAGCGCCTCGACTTCACGCTCTTGGTTGACAATGGTGTTGCGCAATGCGCTCATCTCTTCCTGCATCGTCAGAAGCTTGACGTCGACGATTTCTTGGACGATGGAGCGCATCATGCCCTTCTCGTACGCGAGATTAGCCTGGAAGCCCGTCGAAGACGTCGTCAGGATGTCAACGTAACGGATCGCAGTCGTGATGTAGTGCGGCACGAGAATTGCAATCATGAAACACCCCAATGGCACAAGCAGCCATAAGAAGTTGACGGTCATGAACGAATGGCGAACCACGAATTGCTACAAGCACCAGACCCAACGAGTGAGCAAACGACCTCCAATGATCATCCGCACACCATACGACATCGTACCCAGAAACGACGAGCAGCAGACGTCGCTTGCTGCACGTGTCGATAGCGGTTGAGCGTGTGGACAAAATCTGCAGCCAAAACACACATCTCAGCCCACCGCGTCCCAATCTGTCAAACCACATCCAGCTGAACGCACCGGAATTCGCAGCACGGCGGCGCAGCCTGCCAAACGCGCTTTCTCCTTGCACTGACGATGCGCTGCGCGCGAGTCCTCGACGTGTGTTCGTGAAGGTGTCATCAGCGTCGTCGTCGTCGTCGTCCTCCGTATCCTCATCGTCCTCCGCGTGGCGTCCACCGCGGCGTCCAAAGCGTCCCATGACCTGCACTTCCTCCACATCTTCGTCTTCACCACCAAGCTGCTCCACCACCTCGTCGTCTTCCTCGTCGTCCTCTTCTTCCATGTACAGCGTGCGCTGCACTGGCGCCGGCGTGAGCGTGCGTTCGTCTATGCTAGCGCCCGTGTAGTTGCTGCTGCTCACGCTCGTTGTGGAGCTGAAGCTCGTGCTGGTGGCCGACGTGGACGTCGTGGTCGTGAGCCCGCGGCGCAGCGGCGACGAGCGCAGGTTGTAGTTGCGGCCGCTCATATTTGCGTGGTCTCCCGCGTCAATTATCCTTCCAAGAGCTCTTGGACCGAAAGCGCCATCGAGTCTCGGAGGTTTCCACCTCGATCTCGAGGTTTTATTAAGCAAAACTGAGGTTTATTCTGAAAAAAGCGCGGGGTTTCCAGGAAACAAAGCGCACCACCATGACAACGCACGTTACGCATGCGAGGACGACACCTCTATCACTACCATGGTTCATGCAGAAGATCCATCATTGTACTCCTGGTTACTCGGAGCATGAAGCTTCTTGGTCATGAGGGGATCTGGCGCCATGGAGGTGGTGGTGGATCTTGGAATCCTGGAACTCCGAGATTTCTCGGTGTTTGATTGGCTAAAATGTAATTCGTCAGCGAGCAACATACGCGCAACTCGGCTTGGCCTATGCTGTTGGAGCCTCCATCTCCGGAGACGCGACCAAGCCGCCGCTCGCGATGGACGCCGTTCAGGAGCAGCTCGCCATGGAGGCTGCCAACGGCGCCGCCGGCGTGAAGAAGGACGAGGAGGTGGCTGTGAATGCACTGCAGGTGGCGCAGGCCGCGGTGGACGCGCTGCCGGTGGCCCACGACGTCGGCGACGCGGTCTCGGCGGATGGCCTGCACGTCGTCCACGGCCAGCACCACACGCACACGTTCACGTCGCTGCTGGGCGACCGCAAGCGCGAGAGCGACTCAGATCTGCATGAAGAGGAGGAGAACGAAGAGGATGACGAAGTGGAGGACGATCCGACGCGCATGCTGCCCATTCCGGAAGATGACGCGTCGTTTGTTCAGTGTTCGCCGATCGAGCAGAGCTTCGAGTCATGGGAAGAGTTCCACCAGGCGATGGAGGAATACTGCATCGCGAGCCACCAGCCTATGCGACTGCGCACGTCCGACTCGGCGAAGGCGGTGAACTCTCGCGCGGCCAAGCGAAACAGTCTCAAGGAACCAATCGACGAGAGCGTCGGTTTTGTGAAGAAGCTGTATCTGTGTACCCATGGCGTCAAGACCAAGCCGCGCGGCAAGGGCAAGCGCCCACGCCAACACTACCGGTATATGGGATGTCCGGCGATGATCCGTGCGTGCATCTCGGAGCGAAAGCCCGGCGAGGGCCACGGCAAGAACAAGTACGTCGTCCGTGTGGTCGCGCAGGTAAGTGGCATGCTGGATCAACAGGATTGTTCAGGCCTGGTGCTCACTCTGTGTATATGTCTCTTGACTTTGGCAGATCAACAAGCACAACCACCGACTGAGCGAGCACCTGTTCAAGTCGTACTCGGAGAGCCGTGTGGTTATCGACGATGATCTGGTCGTGCCTCTGTCGCAGAGTCGTCTCAAAGACGAAGCGCATGTCCCTGTGGTACACGCACCTCCAGTCGTTCCTACGACGGAGCAGCTTGTCGTCACGCCTGCAGCCGCCTCGCTTGAAGATCAGACGCTTCGAGCAACGAGTGAGTTGTGGATATGACGTCGAGCCATGTGGTTGGATGTTCACTCGCTAACGTCAGTTCTGTTATAGCATTGTTCAACAACCAGGCCCTGAGCATGATGACAACTGCGGGTATCAAGCTTCGCGTTGGTTGGATCGGCGCTGGTATCATGGGCACGAGCATGTGCCGCCATCTCTTGGTACGTTGGTCGTTGCGGAGCAGTTGGTGGTATCCGATCTAATGCCGTTACGTTGGACTCATCAGAACAATGGCTACGAGGTGACTGTCTTCAACCGGACTGCTAGCAAGTGTGAGGCGCTGCGTGAGAAGGGAGCGCGAGTCGTTAGCTCGCCGGCGGAGGTCGCTCAACACGCTGGTAAGGAGTTGATCCGCTCAGTTGCCCGCACCAGGTTGGGGACTGACTGTTACTTTGTGCTTCGCAGACATTGTGTTCACGATCGTCGGCTACCCGTCAGATGTCCGCTCGGTCATCTTGGACCCGACCACTGGCGTGCTCTCGCGCATGAAGGTCGGAGGTGTCATCGTAGACATGACAACCAGCGAGCCGTCGCTCGCCAAGGAAATCTACGAAGCCGCGAAGCTCAAGGGTGTCTCCACACTGGACGCCCCTGTCTCTGGTGGAGATGTCGGCGCTCGCGATGGCACACTGTCCATCATGGTTGGCGGCGACGTCGATGCCGTGTACGCCGCCATGCCACTGTTTAACATCATGGGCAAGAACATCCGCCACATGGGTGGTGCCGGCGCTGGCCAGCACACCAAGATGGTCAACCAGATCCTCATCGCCACGAACATGATCGGCGTCGTCGAGGGTCTGTTGTACGCGAAGAAGAGCGGGCTCGACATGAACGAAGCCATCCGTGCCGTGAGTGCGGGTGCTGCCGGCTCGTGGTCGATCAGCAACATGGGGCCTCGCATTGCGAACCGCAACTTTGACCCAGGCTTCTTTGTGGAGCACTTCCTGAAGGATATGGGCATCGCGTTGAAGGAAGCGGAACGGATGAACCTGTCTCTGCCCGGGCTGGCACTCGCGAACCAACTCTACATCGCCGCCAAGGTATGCTGTTCTGAATATGGTCATGTTCGTGTGAGCACCCTGCTCACTCTTTGAGTTTGTGTTGTGTTTGCAGGCGCAGGGGCATGGCCGAATGGGTACACAGGCGTTGATGCTGGCACTAGAGCACCTGAACGGTGAGTAGATCGGCTGGAAACGAACGTGTGCGCCAATTGTGCCAGGAGATGCTGACGAAACTCGCTGTTCCGAACAGGCATTTTGCCAGAGAAGGTCAAGGACGTCGAAATCTAAGCAGGCCAAGTACGACTGGCCGCGTCGAGCAGTCGTCATGTCGTGGCGTTCCACAGCCTCAAGTGATTCGTGGCTCCGAGGACAAAGCTGTACAGATTGCCATCTTTCTTCCTTGTCGCTTGCCAGCGGCGGAAACCATTTTGAAGTTGTGATTTGTGATTTGATTTTTTGTGTAATTGGCGGTATCATTTTCACAGATTTGTGCTTACCACGAGGTAGTATTTACACTCGTTGATGATTGGTCCAAATTGATTGAACTGCAATGACTCGAATAGAGCCCCCAGTGTCTTCGGTATGGTTCACGGATGCCGCACGCCATTACGGAATCGATCCACCGGACGAGACTTGGATATGATGACTGCCGCGGGTCTGAAGCTGCGTGTGGGATGGGTGGGTGCCGGCATCATGGGCACCAGCATGTGTCGCCACATTCTGGTGAGTTTGTTCATCCAAGCCGCGTCGATGGAGGACACCGAGATCCCCTAATAGCTGACGTGCAACGGTGTGGAATAGAACAATGGGTACGAGGTGACCGTCTTCAACCGCACGGCCAGCAAGTGCGACGCACTGCGCGAGAAGGGCGCGCGTGTGGTGAACACGCCCGCGGAGGTCGCGGAGAACTCTGGTGGGTTGATGCAGTTGGTGAGTGTAACATGCATGCGTGACTGATGAATCTCTTTTGTAGACATCGTGTTTTCCATTGTCGGCTACCCAACCGACGTCCGCTCGGTCATCTTGGACCCAACCACGGGCCTCTTGTCGCGTATGAAGTCTGGTGGTATCATCGTTGATATGACAACCAGCGAGCCGTCGCTCGCAAAGGAGATTTACGAAGCCGCGAAGCTCAAGGGCGTCTCGACCCTCGATGCCCCTGTCTCTGGCGGCGACGTCGGCGCTCGTGACGGCACGCTGTCCATCATGGTCGGTGGTGACGAGGACGCTGTCAACACGACTATGCCACTGTTTAACATCATGGGCAAGAACATCCGCCACATGGGTGGTGCCGGCGCTGGCCAGCACACCAAGATGGTCAACCAGATCCTCATTGCCACCAACATGATCGGCGTCGTCGAGGGTCTGTTGTACGCGAAGAAGAGCGGCCTCGACATGAACGAAGCCATCCGTGCCGTGAGTGCGGGTGCTGCCGGCTCGTGGTCGATCAGCAACTTGGGTCCACGTATCGCGAACCGCAACTTTGACCCAGGCTTCTTCGTGGAGCACTTCCTGAAGGATATGGGCATCGCGTTGAAGGAAGCCGAGCAGATGAACCTATCTCTGCCTGGCCTGGCGCTCGCCAACCAGCTTTACGTTGCGGCGAAGGCTCAAGGCCACGGTCGCATGGGCACTCACTCTTTGATGCTCGCACTGGAGCACTTGAACGGTGCGTGAGCTCCTCGTTGGTGGGTTTGATTTCGTTATGCTGATGATTCTTCCCTTGCAGGAATTGCCCCTGAAAAGAAGTAAGCGTCGCCCACATCGACTGCTACACTACCATCGATCGTAGTCCCTTTCATCGGTGTCTTCGGCTGCGCGGCTGCGCTAGGGATCTCTAGGCCTCGCATCCGACAAAGTCATTTTGAAGTTGTGATTTGTGATTCCCATTTGTGTTTCGCTGCCAACGCATTCGCAAACTGTGCGTCATATAATGACACGGCTTCTTATTGGCTGAAAATGAAGTGGGTGGAGTGCTCTCAATAAAAGCCCCTCGACTTCTCTTCTGCGACCGAGAACGTCGAAGGAAGAAGAGATCGAAGCCGACAACAGCAATGGATCTGCCGGAGGAAGAGCTCAAGCAACCGCTCGTGACGCCGATCGACACGCGCGGCGCCGCCGGCAGCGCTGGCTTTGGTCCGTCACGGTCGCCCAAGCAGGCTGGCAAGGGTCCTTCGCCCAAGCGTGCTGGCTTGAAGCCCGTCGAGCCTCAGCGCTTGGGAGGCGGCGGTCCGACGGGAAACCACTACGTCGCAATGCGGACGAATGGGGATGACAACGGCGAGGAAGAGGAAAAGAGATCGTCTGAAGAGAAGCACCAGCTGCCGTACTCGGCGCCGAATGTGCACCCATACGCGGTGCCGCAGTACGAGCCGAACGCCTATGGAGGCCGGGGCAACGGATGGGGCACTGGGCGCCAGGAGGGTGGGTTCGACCAGTCGCGGATACCGACGATCGACATCGTCTTCAGCGGCATGTACACGCTCGCTGCGGCTCTCACGATTCTCCAGGGTTTTGGAATGCTCATCCGCTTCTCGCTTCCAGACAGTACGTGTTGTTGCTTCCCTGCACTTGGATATTGCCGCTGACATTTTCTGTGTGACCGTAGTCCTGCTCGGGCTGTACACAATGGCCTTTGGTACGTTATTCCCCGTCCTGTGGTGTCTCTTTGTTGTTGCTAGGATGCTCACTGACTCTCGCTGTCTGTAGGCTTCGGCGTGATCATGTTCGACCTCAAGTCGGTCGTCAACGGCGTGAGCGTGGAGCAGTACTTTCCGTTCCTGGGCAACTACATCGGCCGCGCGCTCACTGTCGCGTTCTTCGCGGCGCTGTGCGGACAGACGTACGCGTACTCTGGCTGGACGTGGTGGGTCGTGTGGTACAACCTGCTCGTGGCGACGCTCCAGGGCTTTGTCTACTTCACCACGAAGACCGTGACCCCCGTGGAACACTCCCACATGGACGACCTCCCAGACATCTAGCCGTGCATCTTCCGTACTCATGAAGCACGCCGGCCGCCGAAGGCTAGGTCTCGAGGCGTGGCCGCTGTTCGTATCAATGCATCTGTGCTTCAACTTGGGTTTGTCCGCCTTTGTTCATGTGCACCACACCAGAATGACAACTTCCTCCTAAATCCGATTGCGACGGTAGAGAAGACCGGTTTTAGCAGAGTGCAGCATGACGATGCGCTAGTCAGTCCCGCCCCGTCAACCGAGGAGTTCCGCTTTTTCCACTTGACTTGGTGTTTGTATGCCGCGGCCGCCCATTGCCCAGCCGCATTGCCAAATGGCTCCAGCTGCATCATCCAACACGAAGGCGGCGGCGACCATGGCGCCTGCGACACGTGGCGGCGGCTACGCTGATGCCAATGTGCCCTTGCATTTGCATTCGCGCAGTCGATTCGACTCGTACAGCGACGACGGAGCCGACAGCGTCGACAGCTACGACGCCGCCACCGACACGCGCACACGCCGCTCTTCGTCCGTCGAGTCGGCCCTATCACTCGTAGGAGAGGACCTCGCGCGCACGTCTGGCATGGCGACCACCGGCGGATGCTGCCGCGGCTACAGCACGCGGCTGCTCTTCCTCATGGGCTGCGCCATGATCGAGTACGTGGCGCACACCGTGGTGCTCGTGCTCGGGCCCATGATCGCGCTGCACTTCTACCCGACGACGTCGTACCCGCGATTGGGCTTCTACACTGCCATCCTCACGGGCGCGGGGTACCTGGGCAGCATGCTCAGCTGCAAGATGTGGATCAACATTGCGCGCTCGCTCAAGAGCGCTAAGGGCGTGATCCTCTGGGGCCTCGCGATTCTCGGCACGGGCTTTTTCAGTCTGCTGCTGTGCCAGAGCCTGCTCGCCATGGCGATCGTGCGCTTTGCCATGGGCCTGTTTAGCGGCGTCACGCCAGTTGCGCTCATTGAGATTGACAATATCTGCGGGTACGTTTGCATGAGCCAGTCGAGTGAGCCGACATGCATGGAATCTTAACTGACTAACTCGTGTTCGGTGGATGTCTGCAGCAACCGACAGACACGACTCGCCGTGGCCACCAAGTACATGGGCATTCTCGTGGGAGCGGGTGTGTCGGTGCTGCTCGTGGGCCTGGGCGATAAGCTGTTCACCATTACGGCGACGGAGCACGACGACTCGGCGCTGTATTTCTACCCGTTCTGCTTCGTGTCGATTCTGTCGTGGATTGCAGTCGTGATCACGCTCGTTGGCCTGCGCATGTCGAGCCGCGCGTCGTACGTGCCGCTCACAGATGAAGACGATCCGCGCCACAAGGCGCCGCGCCGCAGTGCACTGGACGACTCACCTACCGGCAGCAGCAGCGGATCCTCCTCCTCGGCGAGCAGCTCACTGATCAAGGTCAAGACAGCCATCGAAGAGACCTTCCGCCGCTCGAGGAACCCGTTGAAGACGCTGTTGCGTGAGCCACGACCACATTTCCGCACGATCCGAAGCATTCTGCCGCACTTTTACCACGGCTACACGGAGTCGGGCCACGTCGTGGTCTGGGACTTTTTGGGCCAGATCAAACTGGACAAGTTGGCCTCTGGCGGCTTCACGACGCCCGACATTCGCTCGCATTACCAGTTTTTCATCCAGTTTGCGCTTGAGAAACTCGTCAAGTCGAGCAGCCAGAAGATCGTGTACGTCGTGGACCTCGAGGGACTGACACTGACGGACGCCGACGACCGCGTGATCGAAAGCGCCGGTGTCATCATTGAAGAGATGCAGAAGTCGTTCCCCGACAAGCTCGCACAGCTTGCCGTCATCAACGCGCCAGTGTGGTTTTCCCAGGTAATGGCAGGCGTCAAGCCCAAGATCAGCAGGCGCACGCTCGACAAGGTCCAGTTCTTCTCCGCGGAGTCGACGGCTGCGGAGCTGCTTGAGCTGCTCGGTGTTGACACGTTGCCCAAGAAGTACGGTGGTCGCAACGGCGTGGAATTCGGAAAAAGCAGCCAGGAACGTGCATTGGGTGACCATCTCCGCCAGACGACAGGCGTGCTGGAAGAGACCAAGGAGATCATCAGCGGCGGGAGCTCCCGCCGCGGACGCACAGGAAGCCTTCGCAGCGACGGCGACAGCGACGAAGAAGCGTTCTTTGACTGCTCCGAGTACGGTCTCCAGGACGCCTTTGACGACGACGATGAGATCTCGATCGTTGTGCACTCGCAGACCTCATCGCAGCACGCGACCTCTGAATTGGTGGCGCGTGGCGCTGGTACGCTGTCTCCGACTCGCACGAACGGCCGCGTCCCGGCTGACAAGAAGGTCCACGACATGGAGATGGGAACGAGCATCGCCGAGGCCAAGCGCAAGTCTCAGGCGTCTTCGGCGGCTCGCGCTCTGGACAACGACAGCAACGAACTAGCGATCACGCGCGAGCCGCACGCATGTTTGATCCTCGCCGTGTTTTTCACGTGGTCTCTCGTGCAGTTTGGGTTCGATGAGATTCTGCCGTTATGGTTTTTCCGAAAGCACCCCGTCGCCGAGGGCGCCATCCACGCGGCCGCTGACTCCACCTCCGATATCTCATCCAAGACAATGCACCTCGCGATCAGCTTGGCGTCGATGGCGTTCACGTACCTCTGCGGGCAGCTCGTCTTCTGCCGCTCCTCGTCGAGCGTCATGACCCCGTTGGCGACGCTGCGTGTTGGCTTGCTCTTCCAGATCCCAGTCGTTGGCGCGTTCCCGCTGCTCAACGTGTTCCACCTCGACACGCTTCCATTCGCCTCGGCTCTGGTGGTCGTACTCGTGCTGGTCAAGCACTGCACCGGCGTGGTCGCGCTCCACGGTCTCATGGCTCTGCTCGACAACTCGATTGCCGTCGACCGCCGCCTCATCGCCCACCGAGCAGCCCACGTCGTGTCCTACGTGGCGTGCCTCGTCTCGAGCGGCGGAACCCCTGCGGTGTTCGCGCTGCTCGGATACTTCGCCAAGTCGTTCCCGCTGGACCAGAGTCTCCTCTACTTCGTGCAGGCGCTCGGCCTCGCGTTCCTCTTCCTCTTCTCGTTCCTGATCCCGAGTCGCCTCAACTTCCCCATGCTCTTCGCCATGAGCAAGCGGTGAGAACGGTGCGAACGAAGCATCAGTCCACATGAGCAAACTACCCGATAGATACAGAAACAGCAACCGTAGCGGATTTAAATTAACGTGGAAGCGTGTGAACACTGGGAACGAAAGATGCGGTTGTGGAGTCGAGTGGAGTAGAAGGATATGTATCTATTTACATGGTCGCTCGGGTGTTATTGCTACTGCTGGGCCGGCCTGTCCGACGCGTCTTCGTGTGGGGGGGACCTAACTACCTACTAATATCTGGGACTCGCGGGGTCGCCAGGAGGCTGGAGAAGCTGACACGCAGTTCTATGTGGGGCGTCTCGTGCGTGCTTACAGCGCACTGTTGAGAGGCTGCTGCGTGGACATGCCCGACGTCGAGTACAAGTACAGCGACAGCACCATGATGCCGTTCTGCAAAACGAGAAAGTACATCTGCACGTAGAACAGCGACTCCCAGACGTAGATCGCGGCGAAGTAGGCCACGTACAGCGCCGACACGTGCGCCGAGATGCCCATGAACGACGCCAGACGCACGACGTGGCTGTACTTCTTGATGTAACTGGCGCGGTACTGGTCGTTACACTTGGCAAGCATCACAAAGCGCGTCGCCTCGGCCTTGGACGCGGCGTCCGACGTGAGCGTGGCCTGCACCTTCATGTACACGACGTAGATACCCAGCAGAATGCTGTCGAGCGCGAATGGGTCCTTGGCCTTGGCCTCCAGAAACTCCTTCTTGACACTCTCCACGGTCTCGCCGTCGCACTCCGACTGCGGCAGCGCGTTCTCCATGTACGTGTTCTTGATCTTGTCGTAGATAATCGCATGCGCCCAGAGCGAAAAGCCCGAGGCCATCGAGATGGGGAAGTACGGCTCGCCCCAGCGGTTCGCGCACATCATCGACATGATGAAAATATTCGGAGCGATCACGAGTCCGTCCACGACGCCGTCCAGGATGCGGCCCGTGCGCGTGCCGCGTTTACACAGGCGCGCGACCTGGCCGTCGGCACAGTCCGACACGATCCAGAAGAACATGAACAGACTCGCGGCCAGCAGCGAGTGGTTGGGCTGCCAGGCGAGCGGGTAGTGGAACTCCGAGTCGTACAGACACAGCGCCGAGGCCCAGCCGAGCCCGAGCCCGAAGATCGTGATCTGGTTCGGCGTGATCACGAACGGCAGGTAGCTGATGATCACAGCCGTCACGGCGGCCAGACGCCGGTGGAAGTAGTAGTCGATGAGCTCCTCGACGTCGTACATCTTCGTCGACGTGGCGTTGTGGTACCGCTCCAGCACAGTCATGGCCAGGTCCTTGGTGCGCGCCAGGCCCTGCTTGTCCAGCAGCGTCTTGCGGTCTTCTTCGTCCGAGTCTTCCACCGACAGCTTGGCAGCTGCCGTCGCGGTCGCGTTCGCACGGTGCGTCATCACGGTCTCCTTGTTGTTCGCGTTGCTGGTAGTCGCGGGCGTCATGGCGGAGGGCATGAGCTTCGGGGATCCCTTGGTGGCGCCGTAGTCCAGCGCGTGGGTCTTCTTGTCCGTTGTGGGGCTGTGGGACGGAGCCGTCTGGGCCAGCAGCGCCATGTAGATAGGCAGGTGGAAGCAGCTGCTGCCACGCGATCTGGCTGGGAAGAGAGGTTGGGGGGGGGGGGGGGGG
>JAADXN010000164.1:0-39548 GCA_023337875.1 Pythium apleroticum | reverse complement strand
CGAGGGATGAGAGTGAATGTAGAGTTCTCTATTTGAGGTGACACTGTACCACTTCTTGTCGCGGAAACTTTCAACTTGAGGAAGATAAATGACCACCTGGGTTCTGAAAATTACCCCTAGCAAATTGAAAGGATCAGGAGGGAGAAAAAAATTCGGGTTCGACGCTCCGAACAAACGCACGCCAAGAGGAAAGGAAGTCGGTCGGGTCCAAAAGCTGACCGCCGAGTCTAACCAAACGCCAACACCACCAACTTTCTTCGCTGGGCCGCCAACTCCCCGCGAAATCGCCAACGCCAACATTTCCGCCCACGCATCCAACATGGCCGACGAAGAGGAAGCTGACTGCTGCCCGCTCTGCATGGAGGAGCTAGACATCACGGACAAGACGTTCAACGCGTGTCCGTGCGGCTACCAGGTGCGGCGTGTTCTGTAGTGTTGCATGGCGTCGCTTGCTGGCGTCTGACGCGCTGTCTCTGCGTGTGTGTGCAGGTCTGTCTATGGTGCTGGCACCAGATCAAGAACGAGTACAACGCGCTGTGCCCGGCGTGCCGCGCGCCGTACGCGGAGCTGTCCAAGCAGAAGTCGCCGCTGGACCGCGAAGAGTGCGTTTGCAGCGATGTGGCTGTCCGGAACCGACCCGCAGGCTCACGGCGTTGTGTTGTGTGTTAGTGTCTTGCGGCGAACGAAGCAGCTCAAGCAGAAGGAGAAGAGCGAGCGCCGCACGGCGTCGCAGTCGCGCATCCCCACGCTCAACCGCCGCAACCTGGCCAACGTGCGCGTGATGCAGCGCAACCTGGTCTACGTCATCGGCCTGCCGCAGCATTTCGCCGACGACGACGTGAGTCGTGTTCTGCCAGCGGCGTCGCCTGTTGCGTTCGCGTGGCTCACTGTGATCTCTATTGTGGTGCTTGCAGATCCTGCGCTCGAACGAATGCTTCGGACAGTACGGCAAGATCGTCAAGGCCGTGGTGAACAAGTCGCACCTGAGCTCGGACCGCTCCAACGCCACGGCCAGCGCCTACATCACGTTCGCCCACAAGGAGGACGCGCTGTCGTGCATCATCGCCGTGGACGGCTACTACCTGGACGGCGCGCTGCTGCGGGCGTCCTTCGGCACGACCAAGTACTGCAACTTCTTCCTGCGCAGCCTCTCGTGTAACAACCCAGACTGTCTCTATCTGCACGAGCTGGGCGACCAGGACGACAGCTTCACCAAGGACGAGATGCAGTCGGCGCTGCACTCGGGCAAGGCGGCGTTCCGAGACCTCACGGCCAACGACATCCGCGAAGGCTCGCGGTTCCCGCCGCCGCTCAAGGCGCTTAGCGAAGGCTCGCGCACGGGCTCCGGTGCGCAGGCGGCACAGACACAGGCGAGCGCGTCAGCGGCAGCGGCGTCGTCCGCATCCACAGCGGCGTCCAACGCATCGGCAGATAGACAGGCTCAGAGCGCCGCGGCGATCCACAAACTGCGACTCAACAGCAGCCATAGCAGCCATGGCAGCTCCCATCCACAGATGCGTCGTGGCGACTCGTACAGCAGAATAGTCGCCGGGTTTGGCGGCGGCTCCAGCTCGTCATCGTCTTCTCCGTCGTCCACATCGTCGCCTTCGCCGTCGCCTCCACCGTCACAAGCAGCAGAGCAGGAACTGGATGAGGAAGAGTTCCCTCCGCCACAGAAAGCAGAAGACCGCAAGCCCAACTTGCGAGTCGACACGGGACGCCCCGCAGCCGCCGACACGATCGTCGGGCCGTTAGAAGCGCTAAAACTCGCCACCGGATCGACGTCACAGGAACCCGCGTGGGCGCAGCCCTTCCCGAGTCCTTCGGTCATGCTACACCACGACTCGGACGATGCTCTGAGCGCCGGCCCCACGCCTCTTGACCCAGTCTTCAGTCCGTTCGGCATGGGCTTCGACAACGGCATTCGGTCGACCAGCACACCTCGTGACAATGACCCGTGGGGTGGATCATCCAAATCGATGAGTCCTCTGCGTGACGCTGCTGCCGAGGACGAGACGCTGGCGTATGCACCGTCACCCAGCTCCGGGTTTCCACTTGGATTGAACGACAACCGCAACAGCTCTTCGGGTCTCAGCGGATTGTCGTTCGCGTCGATTGACGCGATCTTCAGCCAGCGCAATGAATCATCGGAGGCTCTCGCTGGTTTGTTGGGAGTGCAGCTCGCGCCGACGCCGCTCTCGCACGGCTCCCCGTCGGTCGGCAATGCTGCGAAGAGCATCCGCAGTTCTCGATTCGCCTTCGCCAACCAGCCCAGCCACAACCACCACGGCCACCAGAGTGATCTCCACGACGCGCCTCGTGGCCCACCTCCAATGGGTAGTAACTCGGGTCTTCCACCGGCGAGCCCGTATCGAACGCTTGGTCGCTACAACTCGTTCCGAGAGGCAGGCACGCCGCAGTCAGCGCTGTTCCCATCGCCTGCCGATACGTCCGCATTCCCACCGCTGGGCGCCAACGCACCTCCACCTCCTCCCCCACTTCCTCGCTCGGCGTCGAGCCCGTTCCTGCGCAGCACGAGCGATCCGTTCCCGAACGCGGGCTTCGGTCAGATGAACAGCAACGGCAACGGCAATGGCCTCGCGTTCCTCCAGCAAATGCTTCCAAACGTGAACATCAGCTTCGGCGGCGAATACGGTCCGTCAACGGGACCAACGCCGGCTGAGAGTGGCCGTGGCTGGGGAAGTATGGGCTCGATTGGCTTGAACGGCAACGGGAACGCGATGAGCGGAGCTGGACACGACCGCAACGCGCCATTCTACGATCCAGCTATCGTGGCGGCGCCGGGTCTCGGTGGCTTCTATGGCTTGGGCGAAGACGACCGCCACCTGACGAGCCGACTGCAGTAGCGAGACAAGGTAAGGCATTTTGCGGATGCGGTCGCTGACCAACAGACACACACATCATAGGTAGTACACTGGGCACCTCCTCACTGGGGAGCCAGCCACACACACAGAGACACAGACACACAGAAGACACACAGGGAGAGGGCCACTCACTCTCACACACACATACGCCAGCCAGTGCACGAGCCGAAGTGCCAGCGACGTTAACACGGAATCCAAACCGTTTGCCCTCTACTCTGTCAGGTTCCGACTTCGTTTTGTGGGTGGTTTCGAAGACGGATTTATTTCTGAGACTGTTACGTCGGAGGCGGATCGATGGGAGAAACGCACGATGAACGATGCAGAGTGACGAGCCTCCGCAAGAGACGATCGCTGAGGAAGTGGATGACGAAGTCGCGGCGGCACGGGCAGAAGGAGAGGCTGACGAAGGCGACGGCGTCGTGGAGGAGCTCGAGTCTGCTGGTATACAGCGTCTGGTTCTGGACGAAGGAGATGAGGACGAAGATGGAGAAGTACGCGAGGAAAGTGGAACTGCGGACGCCGCTGGAGTCGAGGAAGAGAGTGAGTTTCCTGCGTGGATGCGCCTGAGCTTCCAGGCTGAGGAGCTGGAGGTCGTGGCTGTGCTGCAGCACAGACAGTCGCTGTCGGCCCGAGTGGTGGAGACGACGTGCGAAGAGTGCAGCAAGCGAAAGGCGCTGCTTCAGTGTGCAGACTGCGCGCAGTTGCTGTGCTTCACGTGTGCCGACGCCATCCACATTGTAAGAGCGACTTGCACTTGAACCTCAACGCTTCTGAGCTAACGTTGCAGGGTGTGGCATGACCAGATCCCGGCTCTCGCATCCCACGGCGTGTCACTTCTTCCTCCAGAACCCACGCAAGCCGAGCCATCCTCCAATACTTCTGACGCTCTGAAGCCCTCGACTCCTCTGTGGCACACGGCGACGCCACAGCCGGCTGGTCCTCCGCCCATCCAGTCACCTACCACGGGGACAAGAGCGGCGCCTTCTCACTTCACGCCAGCAACTCAGATCGAGCACCGCATGCATCTCCCCATCGGCGCCAAGCTCTTCTTCCGTGTCGAAGACTGTGGCCGTTGGCGGCGGGAGCTTCTCCACGGCTCTGTCGTCGGACTCGACCACGGCGTCCGCAGCACCACGAGCTCCACCACGACGGATACGCTGAGCTTTTACTACCGAGTGCTGTGGCTGCGTGGCGTGGAGGCGCTGGCCAACGGCTTCTTCCGAGCCACGCTGCTGCTGCCGACGCCGTTCTGGCCGGTTGCGATTGGGCTCTTCCCCAGTCAGCTGAGTGCATTTCGAGCCGTGCTCACGGCCGAGAAGCTCGCTCGCGCGAAACTGCGACGGGAGCGAGTGAGTGGACGCTGGCACGAGCCGCATCAGCACCAGCAGTACGACCGGGAGGCCCAGGAGAAGCACCAGCAGGACGCGTTTCCATCCGTGGAGATCGTGAACGAGATCCTAGACGAGACCGAGGGCATTTTGGGCCACGAGTTCCGCACGCGCCTCACGCACGCCGACGACGTGGCGTTTCTCCACGACGTTGGACGCGGCCAGTGGCAGTTTGCAGCGTGGATGGCTCGCATCGGTCGCGAAGATGAGCTCCGGGAGGAAGACGCGACGATCCAAGAGCTGGACGAGGAGCTGCTGGCTATGGAGAGATCGGATGACGCTCCATTGTCGAAACTGGCCGAGCTGCTGCAGCTCTGGTCGCCTCGAGGCCGCATGCGGTTCTTTCTGATGGAACAGAACGAGTTGCTGCTGCCCGAGCCTCTGCAGCGTGTCCACATCGCATCCATCATCCAGCAAATGCTGTTTGTCTACGTCGGGTTCGCGTGGCAGCGCTGGTGCCAGTTCACAAAGCGTCACCGTCGCCACGAGCGCAAGCAGCGAAGAGAACGCGCTGCCATTCGTCTGCAAAAGTGGTGGCGGAAGACGCTGTCGCGACTCCGAGAAGCCAAGGCCCAGCAGCTACTCAAGGCTATGACGTCGCCTATGGGTGCCTTGGAGCTTTACCGCAAACGCCAACTCTGCGCCGCAAAACTGTATGCCTTCGTGACGAAGCAGTACGAGGACAAGCAGCGTCGGGCGCTTCAAGTATGGACAAAGCACACCAAGTTCCTCGCCTCGCAGGGCATCGGCGGGCCTGTCATGGTGTTCCCAGAGTCTCCAGGCACGTGGCACCCGAGCCACGGCATCACGTCGCTGCCACGGCTGCCTCGCACGTACGCGCACAAGAAGCCCGACGGCAGCGTGGCCATCGACGACCTGAAGCTGTACATGCAGTTCCGCGCCAACCACGCCGGCCCCACCGAGTCGTCGTACTGGATCTTGCGCCACCGCGTGCTTGCAGGAGTGTACCCCGTGGGCGTGCCGGCCTTCCGAGACGCACGACGCATCGTCGCACGAGCTGACTACACGATGAGCATCCTGCTGCAGGAGATCGGCACGTTCGTGTGTCTGGCCGAGCCCAGCGAGCTCCAGAGCCACGAGCCAAACGTCGACGCGTCGTGTTTGGTGCAGTACCAACAGCAAAAGCAGCAGCAGCAGCAGCAGCGAGTCAAAAGCAGGGCGTCAGCGTCATCGTCGAGCCAGCCGACTCAGTCGCAGTCGCCGCGGCCGACGCCGTGCCAAACGCCGTGGCTCTTCGAACGAATCGTTCGCGCAAAGCATGACGCGCTGCGCGTGGAACTCGCCGGTGCCGTGAAGATTAGCGAACGCCAGTTACAACTGGCGCAGAGCGAGCTGGACGAGTTCCTGTCTGCCGTGCCGGTGGTCGAGCCGTCTTCCAGTAGCAATTCGTTGCTACTCTCTGAAGAAGCTCGAGGTCATCATGAGACGCTGACGAACAAGGTCACACTCGCCCAGCAGAGCGTGCGTAAGGCCCAGGACACGCTAGCGCAACTCAAGTCGCTGGACTTTCTCGAGTTCCCCATTCCGAAAGACGGTGTCCCGGGCGACCCGCGGGCTCTCGAGGCCTTTCTCGTCGCTTTAGAGGACCGCCTGCGACGGGAAGAGAGGCTGTACGTCTTCAGCATGCAAGGCCACGGACGCACGGGCTTCGTAGCCGCTCTACTGCTCGGCCGATTGTACGGTCTCACGGCCACAGACGCCCTAGATCGAGCCCAGCGACTGCACGACTGCCAGGTCGCGATGCATGGCGTCGGCGCCACCCAGTTCGTGTCGTCTCCCCACGCGGCCCCGCAGATTACGATGGTGACGCAGCTACTCGCACGCTTCAACGACGCGATCTACGCGCCTGTGGTGAGCGAAAACAGCGCGCAGCAGTTCGTGGCGTGGCGAGTGCAGCAACGCGGCCAGCCCATTGAGAAGTTCGTGGCGAGAGACGGCTTCATGATCAGCGATCGCGTGGATGAAACGACGCAAGAACTGCAGCAACGCCAGTGGCAGCAGCTTCAGCGGATCGCCAAGCGCGAAAGCCACGCTACCAAACTCAGATTTGCGAGACAACGGCAGGAGAAAGAGCGGCACGGAATGGAGAGGGAGGAAACTGAGGAGACCACGCCTGCTGAGCCAGTGCTGGAAGCAGCAGCAGTGCAGCAAACGTCCACGGGCTCATAAATCAACCAAGTCTATTGCTGTGGCGTTGTCTATCTGTTCGTGTGGGGGGTATGCAAGGCGACTCGGCTAGTCCTCATCGCTTAAGTTAGGATAGTGGCATCACTCGTCTACATGATGGAGCACTTGCCGCCGACACAGGACGTGTCGACCGGCTCCTCGTGGGTCGGGAGCCCCACTGGCCCTTCGCCCGACTCTGGCACAACCGACAGCGTCGAAGGCGACGAGGCCACGGCGCCGCCGCTGATCTGGCGCGGCGAGCTCAGGTTGAGCTTGTCGTGGACTGGCGCCGAGCCGTCCATCGCGTCCATGTCCGGCACCGATGCGCCGCTCAGCTCGATCGTGGCCAGGCCCGTGAACGTCTCCTCGGCCATGATCGGAGCCGCGGTCTCCGGGACCTCCGACTCAGCCACGACTGTCGCCTCCTGCACCTCAGCCACCACGATGGTCTGCAGCTGAGCCGCCAACTCCACTGGGCTCACTCCCGTCGTGGTCGCGGTCGTCGTCGCCTCCACCACGAGCTCTGGCACTGTCGCGGTCTCAACTGGAGCAGCCACGGTCTCCGCAACTGGAGTGTCCACCGTGGCCACCACCACTGGCGTCTCCGTCTCGGGCGTCGCGGCCTTGGGCGATGACGGCGCCGAGGCCAAGGCGTCCTCCGGTACGAGCGGCCCCGTCGTGACGATGCTGCCGGCACGGCTAGGCGACTCGAGAACCGACGCCTCGCTGGTCTCGTCCGCCTTGACTGGGTCCAGAAGCATCTGGCTGGCGCGGCGGAACACGGGGTCCTTGACGTACTTGCGGGTCTCCGTCTTCTCGGCGACCTTGACCAGCTTGAACGACAGCACGCGGCCCTTGGAGCTGCAGCTCACGATACCGCCGGGCGTGTCCGACTTGGACTTGACAACGTGGGTGAGCGGCTTGTTGTTGTACGTTTTGCGGATGCGGTTCGAGTCGGCGATGTTGAGCTCGACGTTCATGTCGCCGTCGTGGACGTGGGTGTCGTTCGAGAACCCTTCCTTGTGCACCTCGAGATACATCTCGCCCTTGACGTTGCACTCGCGCAGACTCACGGCCTCGCTCATGCTTGGCGTCTTGTTGTTGAGCGAGTAACCGGAGCCGTCCGACGTCTTGAGCACGAACGGCTGCTTGTAGTTGAGCGGCGTGCCATTCTGCGGCGGCTTGTCGCCACGCACGGGCGCGATGATGAACTCGCCTTCCAGGAACTTGTCCTTGAGGTCCTCTTTGACCGGCGGAACGACCAGCAGCAGCTCCTTCTTCTGCTCCAAGAAGCCCAGGTAGGTGTCGGCATCGCCAGCCGCGGCGTCGCCGTCCACGAAGCTCGACTTGGTCGCGAGCTTGACCACGTCACCGAAGCAGATCAGGTTGTTGCTCATGTTGGACGGAAGTCGCTGCGACGAGAGGAGAGAAGTTGAGGAATGAGTCGGAGGGTGAGGGCGCCGGCTCCGGCGGTCGAGACGCAGCGGGCGAACGTACTCGGGACTGGGGCAGCAAAGACGTGGAGTTCATGGCCGGACCCCCGGCCTCTCCATCTTAGTTCGCGGGAGAGCTCTCGACCAGGAGCTGCGGGAGCTGCTCTTATCGGCTCCGTATAAATACACAGAAGCCGTCCCATGACTAAGAGCAGCAGCAGGCCCTTTGCATCATCAGATGCGGTGGCTAATTTCGAGCGACGCCTCTCGTGAGCTGTATCCGTGACAAGATCGCATCCATCCAGAGTCTCCAGGACGATTCA
This sequence comes from Pythium apleroticum, assembly GCA_023337875.1. Lineage (NCBI taxonomy): Eukaryota > Oomycota > Peronosporomycetes > Pythiales > Pythiaceae > Pythium > Pythium apleroticum. The sequence goes on along the minus strand of JAADXN010000164.1, from coordinate 31,332 downwards.
AAGGGGATCCATGGGTACAGTACCTTCACAGCGGAAAGCCATCGGCCGTGATGGACGTGGCGTCACGCCGACGCTTCATGAGGAACACGGGCACGCCAACCATGGGGAATTTTCCTGTATTCATATAGGGAGGGGTCAACGCCGCGAGCAGTCTTGGGTCTACACTCTTCTTCGGGCGTCGGGCTTCACGGTCTTCTTTTTTTTCTTCAGCTTCTTTCTTCTTGAGTCGATGATTGATTCCACGGGCACAAATGCGTACATATAACACATCGCTCTCGCTCTTCGGTCGTGCTTGCTCTCTCTTCTCTTCTCCTCCGTTGCATCCTCACAAGACGCAGTGGTGGCTGCCGCACACGAGAGCTTCCGAGTGTCCTGTCTATCTCGCCAGTTCCGAGTTCGGGATGAACGTGAAGCCTTCGAAATGTGCGTTGGCTCTGTGGGTGGCGCCCAACTCTTGCGTGACGGGAGAGTCGCGCGCGATCTCACGCGTGAAGATGTTGGCCACATTCGACACGTCGGCCTCGCTGGTCACCACTGGCTTGAACGGTGGCTCCATCTCCTTCGTCAGCAGCTTGTCAAAGTCGATCGAGGCAAAGAACGGGTGGTCCATGATCTCCTGGACACCCGACGGTCCGGACCCGAGTCGCTTCGCTGGGTCACGGCGCAACAGCTACAAAAGGAAGCCGACGAATTAGTTGCATGTACAACGTTGAAATCGTGAGGGGAGCATTTGTCACGTACCCCTGTCAGCAGATCCTTGGCCTCTTCGGAGAAGGCCGAGGTGAACACGACGTCTCGGTGGAGGATGTTGTGGAACATGCGCTTGCGGTTGCGGTCGAAGAACGGCGTCTGTGAACAAAGAGAAATCCAGTGTGAGTTCCTCGCGGAGGGTGAGTCGAGAAAGAACGGGAAATGCCCATACCTGGCCGGTCATCATCTCGTACAGCAGCGTGCCGAAGCCCCACCAATCCACAGCCTTACCGTACGGCAGACCCTTGAGCAACTCGGGTGCGATGTACTCAGCCGTGCCACAGAAAGTCTTGGCGCCGTCAGGAACGTCGACGTTTTCCTTGGACAGACCGAAATCTGTCAGCGCGATGAAGCCCTTGTCGTCCATGAGAATGTTCTCAAGCTTGAGATCACGGTACGCGATGTTGAGGTCGTGCAGGTGCGCCATCGACAGCATGAGCTGCGCGGCGTAGAACTTGGAGCGCTTCTCCGAGAACTTGCGCGCCTTGCGCAGGTGGAAGAACAGCGAGCCGCCGTTGTAGTAGTCCATGACGAGGTAGAGCTTGTCCTCGGACTGGAACGCGTAGCGCAGACGCACGACGAACGGGTGGTCAATGTCGCGCAGGATGCGGCGCTCCGACTTGGTGTGCTCGACCTGGTTCTTGGCGAACACGGACGCCTTCTTGAGCACCTTCATGGCGTAGATGGCGTTCGGGTTGCCCGTGCCGTCCGGGATCTTCTTGCGCACGAGCATGACCTTGCCGAACGCGCCCTTGCCGATGACCTTGAGCAGGTCAAAGTCGTCCACACTGAGCTTGGTCGGGTTCTGCATCACGCTCGACGTCGTGCGGCCGCCGTTCGACATCTCCGTGTCCGAGCGCATGCGCTCGTCGATGCTGCTGCTCTGCGTCGGCGCGTCGCTCACGGCGCGCTGCATGCGTGGCGGGAACGCGTTGCTGGTCGACTGCTGGTTCGTGCGCGGGCCTTCGGTCGCGCACTCGGAGCACACGCGCTGCGCCGTGCTGGATCCGGGCAGGAAGAGCCGGTCGCGCGAGCAGGCATTGCACACGGCGCGGTGGCACATGCGGCAGTGGTGGCGGCGGTCGAAGAGCGTGAAGTGGAACAGACACAGGTTGCAGTGCTTCTCGCTGCCCTGGTTGTTGAACTTGGTGTCGCGGCGCGCCGAGTTCTGGCGCTGCAGCGACGGCACGGTGGCCGGCGCCGTCTGTGGCGGCTCGGGCTGCGGGCGCTCGCCCTCGACGTACGCGTTGGCGTCACGGATCTCCATGAACCGGAAGAGCGCGTCCTGGATCTTGTTGATGCAGTAGGCCGTGACGTAGTAGTGGTTCGAGTGCGCGCGCGGCGGCTTGCCGGCCGAGAGACACGTGCAGCCCGTGCGGTGCGGCGCGTCGCCGTCCAGCCGCGTCTGGAACGCCAGGTCGTTGCTCTCCCAGTACATGGTGCGGTGCGCGAGGATCGACTTGACCGACTGCGAGTCGCCGTCTTCAATGCGGTGGCTCGACTCGATGAGCGCGATGGCGCCGTTGCGGCGCATGAGCTGGTCGCCGCGCGACTGGAGCAGGTACTTGATCAGCACGCCGCCGTACGAGTAGCCGAGAAAGTACACGCGGCGCGCCTGCGACGGCGCCACGTACCGGTCCCAGAGCGAGTCCATGTGCTCCTCGGGACTGGCCGAGCCCGGGATCTGGATGCGCTGCTTGCCGTCGCGCAGCACGATCACGTTCTTGTTCGGGTTGGCGACGATGATGCCGTAGCCTTCGTCGATGGCCTTGCGGAAGTACTCGAGCATGGAGCCCGACTTGACGCCAGCGTGGAGCACGAGCCCGCGGCTCCAGAGACCCGGGTAGAGTCCGCGGCTCACGGCCACGAACACCAGCAGCTTCTGCGCGGTCTGGTAGTTGGCCGACACGAAGATGTTGGCCTTGACGGGCGCGTCGGCCGACGGGATGAACATCTCGCGGAAGCCCAGCTCCTTGCGCATCGAGTCGTGCACGTACCGCACGACGCTGTTGATGATCTCCTCCTGGTGCACGGCGATGTCGGTCTCGTCCAGGCCCTTGTTCGTGGCCTTGAGGTGGATCATGCCGTCCTCGTCCATGGCGTACAGCGGGTGCGAGAACGGCAGCTCGTTGCCGCGCAGGCCGTTGCCGTTACCGCCTCCGGCCTGCGCGCTACCGCCGCCCATGGCCGCCGACGCGGACGCAGGGGGCATACGCTGCTGCTGCTGGCCGTACGCCGGCGCAGGGGGAGGGTACTGCGGCGCGCCGCGGGACGCGCCGTTGGCCTGCTGCATGCGCGCGTGCGACGAGTGCGGCGGCGGCGGGCCGCTGCCCTTGTTGCTGTTGTTGGCATTGTTCTCATTCGTCTCCTTCTTGCGCCCGAAGCGCGGGAACTTGAAGCCCATGGCGACCGCTCACCTGCAGCACCAAGCCACCCGCGTCATCAGTGTCAGTGCCATTGAGTAGCCATGTCGGCCATGCGAGACTCCTCTCTCCATACAGAGGGCGCTCGTCCATGCATTCCTAGAAGCTGCCTCACCTGTTGTGTTGGCGGTTTGTTGGCGATCTCGTCTTGGTGCCGTGAGTTTGTTGGCGTTGGCGCTAACGAGGGCGGTGGTGACGTGGGGACGTTGCCAGGAGTTGGTTCCCTCCTCTGCTCGGTTCTCCGCTCCGCTCCGCTGTTCTCCTCGGAGCAATGTCTCTCTGGTGAGGTGGAGGAGGTTGCAATAAGCGACTGATTGCTCCGTGTGGCGTGGCGTCACTCGCTGACTTTCCCCCTGCTCTCCGCGCCGCTCCGCTTTTTCCTTCGCACAGCACAATCGGTCGCTCGCTCTCTCTCGCGTGACCAAGACCGCAATCCCCCACTCGAGTCAAAGCGGTGTTCAGCGCACGTCCGCTCGAGCAGCCCTTCCTCTTCCCGACGGGGAGGTCATGTTTCGAAAAACCTCACCAGGTGGACGATGAAAAGGGGTAGGGAACTAGCCTCGCAGCCCCTGACTTGCTCGACGAGAGAGCCAGAGTGGAGGGAGGAGCAGGAGAGGGGGACCAAAATACGCCAAACTGAATAAAACCTCGCTGCGGGTAGGTGGTCATCTTGCGTCCAGGAGCAGCACCAGCAGGATCGGGTGGACACAGGGCTAGGGCGAGCGGACGACCAGTGTATGGCGAAGTGTACCCATTCACCCCAGGCGGAAATTAGTTCTCCAGTGTCGCCGACGACTGGTGTTTCGCGATTAGCACATGGATGGCGCCCAAAATGATGTGGCAAGTGCCGCGTCAAGAGGCCAGCACGGCTGCAATGGACAACAGATATGAGGGCTCTATCAAACGGTTGTTTCTCTCTGTACATCTATGCATCTTGTATTTCCATTTCAATAATTACGGTCTGCTCTTCATGGTTGGGTACACTGTGGCAGCCTCCTACAGTACGTCTACTTCTCAGACAAGACGCACAGAAGCCGTGGCACGACTTCGATGCGGAATGGGCCTGGGCCCGCGAACACCTCGCCGTCCACGTTGATGGGGTCCGGTACCTTCTGGTCGATCACCATCGCCTTGACCTTGAAGTAGTCGACGAGGGAGCTCTCGAGGTAGTTGCCAGCGATGTACTTGTAGCCGACTTCCAGCGACTTGACCAGGTTGCCCTTCCGGGCGATGATCAGGTCCATGTTTCCGTCCGACGGGTGGTAGAACTTGGTCTCGAAGTACACGTTGGACGCGCCCACAGTAGTGTAGTCGCCGCTCTCCGACTTCCATTGATCGGCGAAGCGGTCCTCGCTCGCGGGGTTGAAAATGCTCTCGGCGTCGCCGTTCCAGCGCTTGTTGAGGTGGAAGTCGTCGTAGACGCTGCACAGTTCGATGTGGTGCTGGTTTTGCGCGTCCTTGTCGGCGGCCTCGTAATATGTTTGCAGGAGCTGGTCACCAGTGACCGGGTCCTTCTCAACCGTGTCCGAAAGCACGTACTTGATAGTCGACACGTGCGGCCGTGGAGCGAATACACCGCGCTTCAACTTCAGGTACTTGTATCGGTGCACGCCGAGCCATCGAGTGCTTTCCGACTCCATGGCGATATCGGCACCGATGCCGTAGCTCACACCACAGCACGCGAACTCACGGCGCTTCGTTCCGTCCGGGTCTTCAGTCTGGCAGGTCAACACATCGAGTGGCCGAATCTTGCGCTTGACGACGCAGTAGACGGCGGCTTCGTGCGTTGGAATGCCGACTCCGAGGCCGAACGCGTTGTCCGTGCCCGCACACAGCAGAGACACTGGCGTTGTCGCAACGAGGTTGCGCCACTCATCTTCTTCGCGAGCGAACACGCCGTTCATGAACTCGTTGACAGTTCCGTCACCACCGACAAACACGATGGCTTCGTACTTGGCACTGAGGTCGAAGGTGCGGCCGATGTCTCGTGCGTGGCCACTGTACTGAGTGGTCTCCATGTCGCACTGAATTCCCGCCAGTTCAAAAATGGGCTTCCACGTCTCCCAAATCTGAAGACCGCGGCGTTTACCGGAGTGTGGGTTCACCACAGCCTTGATCTTGCGTGTCTTGTTCATGGGCACACGAGCATCCCACTTCACAAGAAGCTGCACGGCCCGCACGAACTTGTCGGCATTGAGAGCGTTCTCGAACCGGACGTGCAGCTGGCGGTAGCGACGCTTCAGCTTGTCCTCGTCCTGCCCTCGGCCTTGCTTCATGTAGTGGATGATGATTTCCGTTGTGTCGTTGACGCGCGCAGCACCGAGAATGTCGTCGTTACCGATGCGGATCTGCTTCTTCTTCTTGCGAACCAACGAGATGCGGTTACACGTAACACCCTCGCGAGTGATATCCACGTGCATGTCTCGCCAGACTGGTCCAAGCTTGACCTCGGCCTCCGCCTTTTGCTGACAGTCTTTTGGGAAGTCGTTGTGCATGAAGGAGTACATCTGACGCACACTCTCGCGCAGCGTGCGGGACGCCACAGCGTAGCGAAACAGCGTGGAGCGGTCTTGAATGGCTTCCATGGCAGCGGCTCTTTCTGGTGCACTCTTCGAGCGTGTGAGAACTGCAGGAGACGCTAGCACGTCGTCATCGGTGTGATCTTCCGAGTCGGAGTTGTTGCGGTGCAGGAATGCCACGTTGGCCGCCAGCGTCGCCACCGCGACTGTCGTGGATCGTCGCATGCCAAGTTTGCTGCGAGGGTCAGTGTCGATGATGGCAGACCAGTTCCGTGACCCCGTGTTGACAGTGTCCACCTCATCGTGCTCATCAGAAGGTCGCAAAACAGGAATCTCACCGTCAGTCTTCTCTTCGCTGGTCTGATTCGGCAATGGTTCGTCCTCTGCGCCCGACTTCGTCTGGAGAGTCTTGAGCTCCGTAGCCTCGTCATCCTCATCGTCGTTGGAAGTGGTGTCCTCCGGGCCTTCGCTCAGGCGCAGCTTCTCGCTGCCGGCGCTCGCGTCCGTGGCGGCGTCGTCATCCTGCGCGCTCTGCTTCTCTGGCGGCGCCACACCGCGCAGCTCCAGGTCGCGCGTGCTCTGTATCGCAGTCGCCACCATCGTGGTTCGTGTCTTCTTGTCTTGTTATCTCTATCGTAGTTGACGTTGCTCGTCTTCGTGCTTTTCAATTGTGACGCTGTGCAGTTCGGCTCCTCGCGTGCCACCGTCCCGTCGGTCGCAGATCGTTGGTGCCTTTTCCGGCACTCTAGCGATGTTTCGTCTGGAGGGCCAGCTGGAGCGCAAGCTGGAAAATTCGCCATCGCACACGTCCCAAAAGTGCGACAAATGCGTTCTCAGAGTTTTATATTGAATAAATTGAAGAGAAAGAACAATCCCATTTTGCTACAAATGAATGCATAGAGGTGGATGGAGAAAATAAGCTGGCTGGCTTTTGATAGGCGGAGAGAGTTCCCCAAGTGATGACGTTCCACCAGATTACATCACCACGCCCTTCTGTCCCGACTCATCGCGCTTGTTGGGAAAGAATGATGTTGAGGTTGGCTCTGATCATCTGCCCGGTGAGAAGCTCGGCGAAGGCAGGCAAGCAATGTCAATGACGCGCCGCCGCCAGTGTACACTAGTCAATGGCGCTGCATGTGCACGTGTGCGGAATCTATAGAATCTCCTTGAAGCTCACGGTTGACGCTACCGTCGCGGTCAGCCTCTTGACTGGCGCGAGCTGTTTGCGCGCGGAGGTTTAATGTTGACGACCCGTAATCATGTCGCGGATTTTGGATCTGCTTTTCTCGCTGCATGTGGCTTGTGGGAGACTGGGAGCACGACGCACTGCCCGCCACTCACCTTGGCGACGTCTCAAAGCGACTTGCAGTAATCACGCAAACGTTACGAGTGGTCATGTCTCCCGAAATGGCTTAGGTACAGTACTCTGCAGCTTATCATCTCACACTTCGTCCACGGTGTCGCCGCCGCCACCACCAGCGCCAAACCCGCCAATGATCTGCCACTCTTGGCGATTGCGTCGCATGGGCAGCGGTAACAGCCACGTCCAGTCGAAACCGTTGGCCCCGAAGACCACGCTGAGGTGGTGCTCCGTGCGTGACTTGGACTTGCTGCCCGTGCGGACGTGAAGCTGTTTGGCGATGGTGGAGTAGATGTGGTCGTCTTCGATGCTGTGGATCTCCATGACCAACATCACGACGCAGAAGAGGCCGAACGTGCAGCTAGCCGCAATGAGGTACACGCCGAGTTGGCCGGGGAACTTGCCAGCTTCGAAGCCGCAGAACGCTGCGCCACTGGAACATGTCATGCGCTGGGTAAGCACAATCAGAAGCACATGCACGCTGGTGACGGCGACGTAGAAAAGGAAGAGCAGGAAGTACTTCTGGTTGCCGACACCCACGCAGTTGTTCACCCAAGGACTAAACAAGAGCTTGATGAGTACCAGCATGATCATGCAGCTCCAGAAAGCTTCGTCTTTCACTCACCAATGATGGTCCATGAGCACCACGCATCGCTCGCAGGTGTCACAATGCATCGCCCTGCAGTTCCAGAGCAAACAACCAGTCAAACACCAACCCACAAATACGATGGTCAGAGGCAGGGAGGTTTCCTACCGTGTCGGGCGATACATATTGCAGTCGTCGCAAAAGATTAGCAGCGAACCGTCGTCTTCCCTGTTCTCGAACTCGTCGAGTGGCATCTCGATGTCTTCTTCTTCGAGCTCGCTTTCCGAGCCGGCGCCTTCATTTCCGCTGTCGATTTGGGTGGTCCCGTACACCTTTGCCTCATCTCGAATCCGCTTTAGCGGCGCAAAGCCCGGCTCGGTCGTCATTGTCATGTAGTGCGACCACGCACACATGCCGACGGACGCTGTCAGTACCGTGCCTTCAAGACTCCCCCAGAACGAGTACGGTCCGAGCCAGGACGTAAGCGACATCCAGATACCGCCTGTGGACGCGATCATGATGCTCCACGTGAAGGACGCGACCACGATGCCCGCCGGATCGCGTAGGAACCGCACGGGTCGCCGCCGATGCTGCTGGAGGCATTGCTCAATGGCGCGCTTCATCCGGCGCTTTCGGGGGCTGAAGTGACAGTTACGACGCCGACTACCTCCGCAGTGACACTCCCATGCAGTGACATGGCATGAGATCACCTGATTGGCTAGTCTGTCAACTGTACCATGTTCTGATATCTTCGATTGGATAATGGTACATCGTGCCATCAAAATGGTACGCTGCATCCGATGAGGCCAGTGCGTGGGACGCTGTGTCAACTGATCGTGATGGGCGCCATGGACCCAACGAATTGGCCGAAAATGCGCCGCTGTCGATCGCCCGTCGGAAACTCGGAATCCGTTCACCCGCAGAGGTCTCCAGGCTGGAGACTCCAGCTGGACGGTCTCTTCCATTCTTCTCACGCTTCCAGACAGCCACCTGTCGGGCTTCACGCAGTCCCAAGCGATCTCACTCGACCGACGGCTGGGCGGCGTGAGTTGACAGTCAGTCGGCCTCCGAAATGACCTCGAATATGCGGCCGTCGCTGAAGCTGGCGCCGCGGCCGCAGTCCACGCTCTCCCTCAGCGACTATGTGGCGTCCAACGCCACGGCCACGGAGCGCTCGCGCCACGACATGATCCTCATCAGCTACTCGGACGACACGTACAGCGACGCCGAGCAGCGGCAGTTCGGCTTCTTCGACCTCCAGACCGACGGCGCACTGCGCGGCGGCGGCAAGATCGACATCATCACGCGGTATCACTTCGGCTTGCTGCTCAACTACGCCGGCATCGGCCTCATGTACGGCGCACTGCCGGCCACGATTCTGCCCTTCATGAAGTACTACCTCAACATGGAGAGCTACCAGGTCCAGGCCGCGACCGCGATCGTCAACACGGCATGGAGCTTCAAGACCTTCGGCGGCATCGTGTCGGACAGCTTCCCCATCTTCGGCTACCGCCGCAAGTCCTACATGATCTTCGGCTGGATCCTCTGTGCGACGTGTCTGCTCTCGCTCGGCTTGCTCTCGATGCCGGCGCCCTACTACAAATACGTGAACGGGAAGAAGGTCGTGAACAACCCGGACGCCAAGCACCACGGCTGGATGTACGCGCTGACAATGGCCGGCGCGACCTTCGGCTACTTCTTCGTGAACGTCGCGTCCGACGGCATGGTCGTGGAAATCGCGCAGCGCGAGCCCATGGAGAGCCGAGGAGAGACCCAGACGATCATCTACGTGACGCGGTCGCTGTTCATGACGGTCGCCGACGTGTTCATCGGCACGGCCTTCAACGACTCCAAGTTCGGCGGCACCTTCGACTGGTCTCTTGGCTACAACGTCGTCATGACCATTCTGGCCTGTTGTGCTGCGGTGCCGCTACTCGGCTGCATCTTCCTTCTGCACGAACGGAAAGACTTTGTCCGCATCAGCTTCCGCACGCGCTGCCACGATATGTGGCGCATCGCGCAGTCCCGAGCCGTGTGGCAGGTGTTGCTCTTTGAGCTCATCGCTGTCTTCTGTCTGTCGTTCTCGTCATCGGCAGGCGTGTCAGTCGCCACGAACTGGGCTCGCATCGAGCCTTTCCACAAAGGCATCGCCAACATCGTCACTGGTCTCATCTACACGGCCTCACTCTATCTCGTGAAGCTCTACCTGCTGCAGGCGAGCTGGGTCAAGACCTTCTGCTTCGCGACGGTCTGGATCATCTTCATCCGCTTCATCTACGTGAGCTCCACGGTATTCGACATCGTGCGAAACCAGTTCTTCTGGTTCTACATGCAGACGTTTATCCAGCCAGCGTCCGCCCTGCGCTTCCTCCTCTTCACGTTCCCCATCACCGAGATCGCCGAGGTCGGGTACGAAGGCACGACGTTCGGACTCGTCACCACGTTCCACAACATGGCCATCCCGCTGGGTGTGTCGGCGTACAAGTCTGTCGACTCGTACTTCGACCTCACCGACGACAAAATCGCCAAGGACTCGCAGTCCACTCGCTGGACCGTGTACTACACGTACCTCATCGCGTGGGCCATCCAACTCGGTAGCCTCGTGGCGCTCTTCCTGTTGCCTCGACAGAAGCTCGAGATCCAGCAGCTGCGGTTCTACGGCGGCCACTCGCGGACTGCGGGCGTGCTGGTGCTGCTAGCCCTGCTATTTATCCTCGTGTACTCGACGACAACCAACGCCTTGTCGCTCTTCAAGGGCACGGCGTGTCTGCGCATCGCTGGCGGTGCGGGCTGCAAGCCAACATAAGGCTCTCTCGTTTGTGGGTTTCGATGTGAGACTCCAGCGTGGAGTCGTAGTCGGCGTTGTGTGTGGACTGAATGGCGTGGTCGTTGGCAGAGTATGAAAGTATCTATGAGGCAGAGTGTAAATGAAATGAATCAGCAATGTGGTTGACAAGAGACCTCGGCAGTTGAAGAGCTCACCAGGGATCTCCTCCCCCGACCGAGTGACGCTCGCGATCTTCGTTCTCCTTGTCTGTCATTTGCAGTCGCTAGTGAAGCCATTCGAAATTCCAGCATGGGGTCGACGGCGCGCGCGTCGTTCCTCGACGACGCCTACTGCGTGGACACCAGCGGAACGCCCTTCGCGTTGCGACGCGAGTGCGGGCGCCTCGTCTCGATCCAAGGTGCGTGGCTTCCTCCGTGAGCACCTCATGTGGCGGTTGCTGACTCTTCTTGTGTAGTATTCCAACTCTTCTTCCTGGCGGTATGCATGCGCCGCGTGGTCTCCCTCGCCGCCATGGCTCAGGCGCCTGTTATGCGCATGCCAATGCGAGGGCGTGGACTCCTCAACGCGCACGCGCTCGTCGCGGTAGCCGCTACGCTGGTCAGCCTCGCGCTCGTCGTCGTCGCTTTCCCTCTCCACTCCACAGCTGCACTCGTGAGTCGACTCGCATCACCTTTTAAACTTGCCTGTGTTCATGTAGTGGTGATCATGCGTAGGTCATCTCCGGTGCCATCGCCTGTGCTTCCTGGTGGCTCTACTTCGCCTCGCTGCTTCTCCAGTCGACTCGACTCGAGGAGCCCTTGGTTCGTCTAGTCACCGTGGCACTCACGGAACTGGCGTTTCTTGAGCTGGACCAGCTTGCCTTGTGGCACAATGCGACGCAAGACTCGCGTGTGCACCTGGTGATCGCACTGGCGCACGCGCGCGTGGCTCTCACGTGGACGATCGCGTTCATCGCGGTCGTGGACTTCGCCACGAAGGCCCCTGCTGTTGCCTACTCGGCTTCTGCCACTCAACTAAGCCCGTTTGATCGAGCAAGCTGGTTCTCACGCGTCTCCTACAACTGGATCTCGCCGCTGATTGCCATTGGCAAGACGCGAAGGCTCGAGAACGACGATGTGCCTGAGCTGTCTCGCGAAGACGCCACGGGCACTGCCGCCCGACGCTTTCAAGCCGAGTTGGACAAGGAGCTACGACTGCCGGTCCACAAAGCGTCGTTCTTGCGTGTGCTTCGCCGTCTCTACGCGCGTGAAATCGCAGGCTTTGCGCTGTGGTCGATGTTCAACAAGCTCGTCGGTCTGGCGAGCCCACTCTTGATCAAACTGTTTCTTGACTGGGCGGCTCAAGAACCAAAACCGGACTTGGCGACCGGATACAAGCTCGCTCTCGCTATGGTGGTTCGCTCGCTCGTTGCATCCGTGTCAGGAACACAGTACTCGCTCGCGTGGAAGCGGTTCGACTTGAGAGTCCGCGCGGGACTGATCGCTGCAATTTACGACCGCACCATGACAGTGAGCTCAGCCGCCAAGCAGCGGGTGGGTGGCATCGGACGCATCTCCAATCTCGTGTCTGTGGATGTTGGCCGACTGGTGGGTATGCCCGGGACGTTCTTCGACATGTTCTTGATCCCAATTGAGATCATCTTCTCGCTGGCGCTGCTCGCGCACGAAGTCAAGTACGCGTTCGTCGGCGGCGTTATCGTGTTGGCGTGTATGCTGCCCATTCAAACGCTTCTCGGTGGGAAGATCCAGTCTGTGACCAAGCGCATGCTCGAGTTCCGCGACAAGCGAGTGGAAATCACAGCTGAAACCCTCAAAGCGATGCGAACGATCAAGTTGTTGGCGTGGACCGACGTCTTTATGGACAAAATCGGCAAGCAGCGACGTCTGGAGATGGGTCAACTCAGCGTGCGCAAGTATCTGGACGCCTTCTGTGTCTTCTTCTGGGCGTCAACGCCGGTGATCGTGCAGACCTCGGTCTTCGTCATCGTCGTGTACACGGGCAACGACATCACGGCTGCCAACGCGTTCACGGCGGTGTCTCTGCTCGAGCGTCTCGTCTATCCCATGAACTACTTTCCCTGGATCATCAACGGATTTCTCGAAGCCCGCGTCTCTGCGCTGCGTATTCGCGAATTTCTCTTTCCCGACGATCCAGCGACTGATGTGTTTGAAGCCCCAGCATTGTTACCGCCGTTGCGCACAACAGAGCGAGAGGACATGGTTCGCAACGGCCAGAAGCGCAACACCGTGGAAGCCGAACAGTGCGTCTTTGTGTGGAGCACCGAGTCGGAAGTCGACAGTGACCAACCATCCTCGCCGTTGATGTCCGAAGGCACCGTCAAGTTCACACTGGAGTTGGCGAAACTCGAGCTCAAACCGGATCGCGTATACTTGGTGTGCGGGTCCGTCGGCGCCGGGAAGTCGTCGCTGTTGCTTGCATTGCTGGGTGAGATGCCGCAGGAAAGAGGACGGCTGTTGCTGCAGCGGCCTCGTACAGCCTACGCGCCGCAGACGCCGTGGCTGTTTACGGGAACCGTGCGCGCCAACATCACGATGTCTGCGTCGGAGCTCGACTTCGACGAAGCTCTGTACCAGCGCGTGCTTCGTGTGTGTGAGCTGGATACGGATCTCAAGTCGCGTAAGCTGTACGATATGGCGATCGTGAGCGAAAACGGCGGCAATTTCAGTGGTGGCCAGAAGATCCGCATCAACCTCGCACGGGCGCTGTACCAGCAAACGAAGTTGTTTCTGCTGGACGATCCACTGAGTGGACTTGACGTGAAGACAGCTCGTGCCGTCTTGAGGAACTGCTTCCGAGAACGCATTTTCCCAGAAGGATCGACGGTCGTCTTGGCAACCCACGCGATCCATTTAGTGGAAGAGTTCCCAAATGAAGTCGAGATTATCGTGATGGCAGGCGGTGAGATTGCCGAGACGGGTCGTTTCCAAGATCTGAAAAGATCTGCGAGTGACGCGGAGCCTGCACCGCCAAGCTCGTTCATGGCGATGCTTCGTTCGGCTTCAATGACGACATCCTACCCGAGAGAAGGTGACGAGCTCGCTGACGGCGCTGGGGACAGTCTCAAAGGGAAGCAACCTGATGCAGCATCGCAGCCTCAGAAAGAGAATGAAGCAGGCAAAGACCCAAGCAAGGAAGAGGAGGAACACCGCGAGTCGGGGACAGTGCATTTCGGAGTGTGGTCGCGGTACGCTGGAGCCATCGGCTGGCCGTTGTCCATCGCGATCTTGTTTGCAGTCGCGATCATGCAAGTGTCCCGAAACGGACTCGACTGGTGGATCGCGTTCTACACAAACTCGCACAGCGTATCCCCACAGTACTTCGCGAACATGCTGTTGTGGATCACACTGGTGAACTGCGTCTCCGTCTTCTTTCGAGCTTTCCTGTTCGCCTTTGGAGGCCTCCAGGCTGCGAGAGCCATGTACTCGAAGCTCATCGTCAAGATCTTCCAGGCGTCTCTGCAGTTCTTCGACTCCACTCCCGTCGGTCGCATCCTCAATCGCCTCAGTGGAGACACGTATTCAGTGGACGAGTCGCTGCCGTTCATTCTCAACATCTTCCTCAAGGACTTTGCGGACGTGGTCGGAACACTGGTGATCATCTTCTACGGCAACAAGTTCGTGTTGCTGCTGCTCGTGCCCCTGAGCGTGATCTACTTTCGACTCCAAGCCAGCTACCGACCACTCTCTCGTCACGTTCAGCGTCTCGAGTCCACGACGCAGTCACCCATCTTGTCAATGTTCACGGAGACATTGGAAGGTCTCAGCGTCATTCGTGCCATGAAGCTCCAGCAGCAATACTGTGATACCTACGAGGCTCGCTTGAACCTGAGCCAGCGCATGTCGTTCCTCGCCGCCAATGCCGGTTCCTGGTTCGGCATTCGACTGGATATGCTGGGGGTCTCCGTGACGTCGTTTGTCGCCGTTTTTGCTGTCGTTGAGTTTCAGCTCAGTGGCAAGGTCCATCCAGGTGTGCTGGGTCTCACGCTCACGTACGCACTCCCAGTCGTGGGTAAGCTGAACACGATTCTCGGTTCGTTTGTGGACACTGAGCGCCAAATGATCGCGGTGGAGCGCGTCAAGGAATACTCCGACCTCGCCCCCGAAGAAGAGCCGAGTGCATTGGTCCACACAAACCTCATGAACTTGGCGTCGTGGCCTTCAAGCGGGCGAGTCACCGTGACGAATCTTGGCGTCACGTACTGTACCAGCAGCAGCAACAGAGTCACTGCGCTCAAAAATGTTAGCTGCGTGTTCCAGGCCGGTGAGAAGATCGGCATCTGCGGTCGCACGGGAGCCGGTAAGAGCACATTCATGCACGCTTTGTTCCGCGCAGTGAACTGGCAGCCTGGAAGTGTCGTTGCCATCGATGGAGTCTCCATTGACCAAGTGCCACTCCAGTTCCTACGAGCACGGATCACCTACGTGCCTCAGGACGTCGTTCTCTTCAGCGGCACAGTGCGCTCGAATCTGGATCCAGAAGGCAACGCCAGGAACGACCACGAACTGTGGGAGAGCCTTAAGAGTGCTGGATTGTACGCTGCTGTGACTGCGCTGAGAGGAGGACTCGATTTTGAGTTGCAAAGCGGCGAAAGCACATTTAGTAAGGGCCAGGCTCAGCTGTTGTGCGTCGCTCGCGCTC
The DNA here is from genome assembly GCA_023337875.1 of Pythium apleroticum. Lineage (NCBI taxonomy): Eukaryota > Oomycota > Peronosporomycetes > Pythiales > Pythiaceae > Pythium > Pythium apleroticum. The sequence continues at coordinate 16,247 of JAADXN010000164.1, read as the reverse complement.
TACTTCGACGATCGAAAGTGTTGTGCATCGATGAAGCGACGTCTTCGATGGACTACGAGAGCGAGCGAGTCATCACTGAGGTACGTGGTCGAGTCTCCGTTGTGTCTTGTGTTTGATGATTCATCTCATCCTGTACCTTTGATTCTACCATAGACGTTGGGTCGACAGTTTGCGACGTCGACAGTCATCATCATAGCCCACCGCTTGAAAACCATCGAGCACTGCGACCGCGTGTACGTGTTTGAGGATGGATCGATTGTGGAGTCGGGGCCACCGAAGGAACTGCTCGCGAACAGGAGCTCCAAATTTGCTGCCTTGGCCAGCCATCACGATGTAGCCACAGATTGAGATTGTTTCAGTGTACAAGTGTGAAATTGGGCAGTCACTTTGGTTTTGTCTGCGTCTCCGGCCCGGCCGCTGCCTTTTCGTTGCTCGCCCTTACGCCAGTGACTGGTTTGGCTGTGTCATGCGTTTGATTGTCTGGTGGTGTGGCAGTCGCTGGTGTTGCAGCAGCGGTCTCAGCTGCCGCTCCAGGTCGTCGGAAGTTGATACCTCTCGTCGGCGACTTCGGTGGCACTTTGAATAGTTTGATTTTGTATCGAATGATGCCGCGAATGAGATCATCGACAAACTTCGGCAGCCACTTGGAGTCTTCATACTGTTCCAGCGTACCATCGAGGTGAAAACACGGTTATCCGCCAGCGCGTGTACGAGTGCCATACCTTTTCAATGGCCTTCACCAGCTTTGTATGGCCTCGAATGTTCGCCCAGTCGAGTGGCGCGAGCGCGGCGTCGTAGTCGCGAATGTAGAGGTCTTTGGTGTCGGTCGCGCGAAGCAGTGCTAGCGTGGCGTCGATGTGCCCAGCCCAGCAGGCCAAATGGCTACGGAAATACAAGCATGAGTGTGTAACCTCCCTAGGTACCCACGAAAACACAGGTTTGGCAGACGTACAGAGGCATGCTGCCGGTCTCGTCAAGGACCCTCGGTGGAGCCCCAGCTTGAAGGAGATACTCAATCACGTCACCGCTTCCTCCTTTGGCAGCCCTACCACAACGTCAAGTCAGTCATCTTCACGTCCACTGATGCAAACTTGATAGACTTCTTCGACCGTACCAGTGCAGTGGTGTCTGCTCCATCTGCCACGGATCGAACTGGCAGTCGGTCACACTCACCTTCTCCACTTCGACCAGGAACTTCACGCGGCGCAGATCGCCCTTCGTCGCCGCCCAGAAAATATCCGAGAGCGCTGTCTCCACACTCCCGCCAAAGTACACCTCCATCGGTGACAGGTTCTTCCTCGTCTCTGTGAGGATGCGGATTTGGATGGGCATGCGCTTCCTGGCAATTGCTCGTGCCTGACGCAGACGAAGACGAAGCTTGGCGCGTTCCCTGTCAAGAAATGAAAGCGGCACCGCCTCGACTCGCTGCTTCGTCGCTACCTTAGCGCTTGGCGTGGATCCAGTCTGTGGCTTTGAATTGGCCTCTGTCGACGGTGTGCCATCCACTGGACCGTCCACGGATTTGCCCTCTTCGTCTTTCTCGAGCTGCTGCTGACGCATTTGCATGCGCTCTTGCTTGGTCTTGGGTTTCTTCTTGCGTTTCGTAGAAGACGATGAAGACGATGGCGGTGTGGTGGAAGCGCCTTCAGGGGGTACGGTGGAAGCTACCGACGCCAGAGTCGCCGGCCCGGAATCGGAGGAAGGTTCGACGGCGTTCGGATCAATGCTTGCGTCGATGTTGGTGGGAGTACTTGCATCAAGATCTGTCGCCATTACCTCGCCGTCTTGTGGGTACTCGTACGCACCCTCCTGATACACCACTACCCCGGGCTCTGCGTCTCCATACTGCTGCCAGTAGGCTTCGTCTCCGAATGGGCTTGTCGGAGCATTTGGATCGGCTTCTTCCAGCGCGAAGTAGGACGCGTCTCCGTCCACTCCGTAAGCGTCAGCGTACGCGTTCGGATCGCTCCAGTCCACAGCTAGTGGCTGTCCATCCGCTCCAAAGTCGTACGCTGAGCTGTAGTCGTACGCCGCACTGGTATCATAGCCAGCGTCATAGTCGTAGCCTGCATGATCGTAAATGCCCTCTGCTTGCTCAGCAACACCCGCCTCAGCTTCGTTCTGCTCTGTGGGGTCCCACACCTGCTCCTGGTTGTATTCCACATAGCCTGCTCCCTCGTAGTAGACGGTATTGGCTTCGTCGTACGCATACGCGCCAGCGTCCGCCTCCGCCGGCCATGTCGACGGATCCGCCATTCTCCCATGTGTCTCTTCATGATCCAATCACCAGCTACCGCAGGAGACCTTTTAATATGAATGACAGCCATCACTCCTTCGACAGAGTGATGGTCTCTGTTCACCGTAGCCCTCCATGCAGAAGGGCAGTTGCCACTCATCGGCTCCCGACGCTCGACATGCTGGGCTTCCTGCGCGACGTGGGCGCGGCGCACGAGCGCCTGAAGAAGCGCATCCACGCGTTCCGCATCCCGCTGAACAAGAACGGCCAGCGTGCCATGGGGCTCGTGTACTTCACGATACCGGTGGTCGGCGGCTACTTCGTCATGAAGTGGGCGGAGCGCCAGGCCGAACACAACTTCCAACTCGAGGTGCGAGCCCGCGAGCATCAGACAAAGAGGATGCGGATGATTGATAGAGTGGTTCGTTGTAATGTTGACAGGAGGACAAGATCCGCACGGCGGGCGGCGCGTCGACCAAGTACGTGCAGCGACAGAACGACGAGCTGCGCAAGATGCTGCAGGAGCAGGCCAAGTGATTCTCCCGTGGCGCTCCCCGCGTAATTTAATGCCATGGCTTTCTGCTGGATCCGTGGGCTTCATCTGCATCAGCTCTCGTTGCCGGTATTTATATATTGGCGTCTCACCTGCTATCTTCATCACTCACTTCCCCACTCACCATCAATCACAGACTTCCGAAGACGGCAATGGCGACGCTCGAGGCGCGCGTAGATGCTATGGAGCGCAAGCTGCGTGAGCTGTTCGAAGTCAAGTCGGGCTACAAGGACGCGGCCTCGCAGGCGCGGCTGCTCGAGCGGCACTTCCGCGTGTTCGACGCCGACGGATCGGGCACCGTCGACTTCGACGAGTTCAGCCGCGCGATGGCGCAGCTCAACTTCGTGGGCGTGCAGTCCGAGACCGAGGCGCTCTTCGACCGCTTCGACGAAGACCTGAACGGCGTCGTGTCATACGCCGAGTTCGCGCGGGGCGTGCTGGGCACGGGGCAGACGCAGCTCAAGACGCAGACAGACAAGGCCAAGACGCTGCTGGAGCGCGTGCGCCAGCGGATCTTGGACGCAGGCGGGAAGAACGGCATGCGCACGCTCGGCGTGATCCTGCGACGCATGGACCAAAACGGCAACGGCGTGATCGAGATCGACGAGTTGGAGATGGGTCTCGAGGACCTGGGCATGGAGCTCACGGCGGGCAGTGGCGGAGCCAGTCGAGAGGAGCTGCAGCGCGTGTTCGATTTCTTCGACAAGGACCGTAGCGGCAAAATCACAGTAGAAGAACTCATGCGCGGGCTGCGGGTGAGTATTCTCATGCGTGACGGTGGATTTCACAGGCGCTGAGGATTGTGATTTCTGTAGGGCGCCATGCCTAAGCGACGAATCAAGATAGTCAAGGAAGCTTTCAGTCGGCTCGACAATTCTGGTGACGGCCGCGTGACGATCGACGAAGTTGAGAAGCTCTACGATCCATCGCACCACCCAGAAGTTCTAGCAGGTCGCATGCGTCCTCGCGACGCGCTGCTCGAGTTCATGCGCGTGTTCGAAGACGCGTCGAGTCGAGACGGTGTCATCACGTGGCATGAGTTCCTATCCTACTACAAGGACCTGAGCGCTGGGATGGAGAACGACGACGCGTTTGAGCTGATGATCCGCAACGCCTGGCACATCAGCGGCGGCCGCGGGTGGTGTGCCAACTCGTCGAATCGCCGCGTGCTCGTCACGTTTCGCGACGGTAGTCAGCGCGTAGTTGAGATCGAGAACGACTTGGGAGTCGGTGCCAAGGACAAGCGCCGCATGATCCAAATCCTGACTCAAGAGCAAGGACTACGCGGCGTCGTCGACGTCTCGCTCGCGAATTAGGTCCCCACAGGCACACACGGACGACAGACGCACATCGCATTGCCTCAAGGAACTCCGACCTTCGATGGGCTTCGATACCGCTTTTAGCAACTCGAAGCATAATCATGCCTTGGTTACGTTGATGCCATCGTGATGAGTTGTAGCCATTCGTCTGAGCAGCTCAGCTTGGTGTCAAAGGGCCCTTCATCGCGTATTGGTTTCGACGTCGTCGAGCTCCTATTTTGAGTGCGTTGCGGCTTGGCTCTGTTGTGAGATAGTGCCGATCCTCAAGCCTCTACTCGACCACCTGACCAACAATGCAAACGACGGCAGTTGGGCGGTCTCATTCCGCAATCGCCGATCAAGAATCAACTTCACGTGTCGAATGGAGCCGCCCCAGTCCCCAACCAGCGCGTTCGAGTTGGTGCCCGACTCGACCAAAAACCTCCAAGTACCCCGCGATCTCGAAATGGGCAGCGCTCAAGTGGCTGACACAACATCGACGGCTGGATCGACGGCCATGGCGCAGTCGCCTCAAGCCGCTGGCTCAGGAGACACTGTGATTCGCATGGAAAGCGCTGCGGACAGGCTGCAGATCCCGAAGCTCGCCGTCACGTGGGAAAATGTGTGCTTTAACGTCAAGATCAAGAACCCACAGACGAAGAAGTTTGACACCAAGCCGATCCTCAAGGGTGTGAGTGGTGCTGCGATGCCTGGCGAGCTCATGGTGCTGATGGGCCCGTCAGGAGCAGGCAAGTCGACGCTGTTGGACTGTGTCGCTGGTCGGAATCGGGACTGCACGGGTACGATTCTCGTCAACGGCAAGCCCTGGTCGTCGCGCATGGCCAAGCATGCTTGCTACGTGATGCAAGACGACCTGTTCTACGCCAACCTCACGGTAATGGAGCACCTGACGTTCCAGGCGCAACTTCGTATGGGCAAAGACTTCAGCGTGGATGACCGCGAGAAGCGCATCAAGCAGATCATCAGCGAGCTGGGTCTCACCAAGGTCACGAACACTCCGATCGGCGACGCTTTGGTGAAGGGACTTTCGGGTGGTCAGCGCAAGCGTTTGTCGTTTGCGACGGAGCTGCTCACGAACCCGTCGCTGCTGTTTGTGGACGAACCGACTTCTGGCCTGGACAGCTTCATGGCTGAGACCGTCGTGCTCCAGATGCGGGAACTCGCGCGACGCGGCCGCACGGTCATCGCGACCATCCACCAGCCGTCGTCGGAGCTCTTCGAGATCTTTGACAAACTCTTCCTTCTCGTGGACGGCTCGACGGTGTACAACGGCCCAGCATCGGAGAGTATCCAGCACTTCGGCTCGTTGGGTCTCAAGTGCCCAGCCTTCATGAACCCGACGGACTACTTCATGAAGCAACTCGTAGTCATGGACGACCAGCCCGAGGCGAAGGAGCGCGTCAACATGCTTGTGACCTCGTGGCAAAACAAGCACAGCGGATCGTCACCGACTCTTGTGTCACGCCAGAGTTTCAGCGAGGTCGATTCGATGCCGACACCCCAGGCGGCCGGCTTCTTCACGCAGACGTACGTGCTCTGCAAGCGCAACTCGCTGCGTCTCGTGCGCGACGCGATTGGATTCAAGGCCCGCATCGGCTCCACGATCTTCATCACCATCATGATTGGTCTCATCTTCCTCCAGCTCAAGCGCGATCAGAAGGGCGTTCAGGACTTCACAGGGGCCATCTTCTTCATGGCAGTCAACACCTTGTTCAGCTCGGCGAACCCGGAGTTCATCTCCGTGCCGCTGGAGATTCCGCTGGTGCTGCGTGAACACAATGGCGGCATCTATCACGTGCTGACGTGGTACTTGGCTAAGAACCTGAGCGAGCTGCCGTTCCAGTTCTTCTTCCCGATCCTCTTCCTCACGCCCGCGTACTTCATGGTCGGCTTTGGCGTCGACGCCCAGGTCTTCTTCTCGTTCTACATGTTCATCGTGCTGCTCACGAGCTGCGCCACGGGGCTGGGCTACATGGTCTCGTGCCTCGCCAAGCGCGTGGATCTGGCACCGATCCTGGGCATTCTGTTCATCCTGCCCTTCCTGCTCTTCGGTGGACTCTTCCTGAACAGCGACAGCACACCGGACTACTTCATCTGGCTGCAGCAGATCTCGCCCATTAAGTACGGCTTCCACGGTCTCATGCGCTCCTTCTGGAACAGCGTCCACAGCCTTTCCTGTGATCCCGGCGCCACCAAGTGCGTGTTCGCCAACGGCGACGACGTGTTGAACCTCAACAGTGTCAAGCGAGGCAAAATGTGGAGCGATGCCATCATTCTCGTGGCGCTGAACCTCGCGTTCCGGTTGGTCGGCGCGTTATTCCTCTGGCGACGCACGGAGAAGCGAACCCTCACGGCGTAGAGTCGAGTACGCACGGTCCGGGGACCTGCATCTTTTCACTTCGCTATAAACAGAATAGATCAGAAGTCGATGGTCGCACTCGTGTTGATTGCTAAGGTTGCTCGGCGAAGGGCCGAGTCGTTGGTCCTGGTCGCCCCAGTCGGATGCAAGTGCCTCCGTCAATCGACATGGCGAAGATGTTCACGGTCGTTGGTGGCTGCTTCGCTATTCTTACGTGCTAGGCTCGATTGGCCGTGCGAGCTCGCTCCGTTTCTGATGGAATCGCACTGCAACAATCTAAAAGATGGCGCTCGAGCAACCACACCAAACGCCCGTGGAGGAGCTCGTCGTGCCCAAGCTCGCAGTCGAATGGAGCGATATCAGCGTCGTCGTGCGGACGGGAGGCTCCAACAGGAACGGTACAGCCATCGCGCCAACGCGCCACATCCTACGAGACGTGTCCGGCGAAGCGCTCCCCGGTGAACTCATGGTGCTGATGGGGCCGTCAGGCGCTGGCAAGTCCACGCTGCTGGATTGTATCGCTGGCCGCAGCCCGCACTGTACAGGCTCTGTGAGGGTCAACGGCAAACCCTGGAGCAAGCAGATCGCCCGGCGCGCGTGCTACGTGATGCAGGACGACGTGTTCTACGCCAATCTGACGGTGCTGGAGCATCTGACTTTCCAGTCGCAGCTCCGCATGGACACTTCATCCGCCCAACGAGAGCGGCGCGTCGAGGCTGTGATCAGCGAGCTCGGACTCTCGATCTGCCGCCACACCCGCATCGGAGATCCCGTGAACGCGGCGAAGGGACTGTCCGGCGGCCAGCGCAAGCGGCTCACGTTCGCCACAGAGCTGCTCACGAACCCCTCGCTGCTGTTCGTGGACGAGCCGACGTCGGGACTGGACAGCTTCATGGCGGAGACCGTGGTGAAGCAGATGCAGGCACTTGCCAAGCGCGGCCGCACCGTGATCGCGACGATCCATCAGCCCTCCTCGCAGCTCTTTGAGCTCTTCGATCGACTGTACTTGCTCGTCGGCGGTCGAACTGTGTACCACGGCCGCGCCGACGACAGTCTCGCGTACTTTGCCAAGGCTGGGTTTCCGTGTCCGGCGTTCATCAACCCGACAGACCACTTCATGAAAGTGCTGGCGGTGACAGACGACCAGCCGTCACAGGCACAGGTCGTGGAGAAACTGGTCGAGGACTGGGCTACGTATGCCAAGAGCAGTGGCTCCGACGTCGTCGTGAGGCGCCAGTCCGTATTCGTTACGGCAGCCGAGGCCGCTGGGTCCGATGGTGCACGAGACCGTCTCAGTGGCTGTTTCGGAGCTGCTCACTGGCTGTGGCAGCTGCGGATCCTCTCGAGTCGCCACTGGTCGCGACTCGTTCGCGACGACGTGCTGTTCAAAGCACGCGTAGCCTCAACGATCTTTGTGAATCTGGTCGCTGGACTCGTGTTCCGAGATCTACAACGCGACCAGACGGGCATCCAGGACTTCACGGGCGTCATGTTCTTCATCGCGGTCTCACAGCTCTTCATGTACGCGAACCCGGAGCTCACCACCGTCCCCCTCGAGATCCCTCTCATCGTACGCGAACACCACGCCGGTTTGTACCACATCTGGACGTGGTTCCTCGCGAAGAACATCATGGAGATTCCGCTGCAGATCGGCCTTCCCATGCTCTTCCTCGTGCCAATGTACTTTCTCGTCGGCTTCGACACGTCTGCGAGCATGTTCTTCCCGTTCTACGGCTTCACGATCGCCGCCGCGTCATGCGCGACGGGCCTCGGGTATCTGGTCTCGTGCATCGCTCGCCGCGTGGACATTGCGCCGATCCTGGGCATCGTGTTCATGCTGCCGTTCATCCTGTTCGGCGGTATGTTCCTCAACAGCACCAGCACGCCCAGCTACTTCAAGTGGCTGCAGGCGCTGTCGCCCGTCATGTACGTCTTCCACTGCCTCATGCGGGTCTTCTGGTCGGAAGTCGCCACCATCGAGTGCCGTCCCGGCCAGTTTTGCGTCGCGTCCAGAGGCGTTGACGTGCTCAAGATCCATTCGATCTCGTCCGGCTCCGACAGACAGCGGAATGCGATCCTGTACATGCTGGGAATCAACATTGGGTTCCGACTGCTGGGCGCGTTCGTGCTGTGGATACGGGTCGATGGCAACAAAGCCAGGAAGGTTTCACCGCCCGCAAGTGACGACAAACCCAAGCAACTCAAGTAGTGCCCAGCTTGATCCATAAAGTAGAAGTCCAAATGGATCGTGACCCTTCTTGCCAATATGGATCTGTTACAAACGTGTTGAAGTTGGTACCTTACCTGAGATCTTGGAAAGAACGCCACACGAACCAACACGATGGGTGTGAGCTGTTGCTATCGCGGAAACCACAGACAACCGCAACAGGATGGCGATGCCCGATAGTGTCGTGCTGGAAGAGACTCTGGACCCCAACTATGAGCCCACCGAGCGAGAGGTCCAGGAGTACGCGTCCTGGCTGGGCATGGATCTGGAGACCGAGCAGGACTTCTTCTGGATCGCGCGGGAAGGCCTGAAGGCGCCGCTGCCAGAGAACTGGAAGCCGTGCAAGACGACGGACACGGAGGAGATCTACTACTTCAACTTCGCGACGGGCCAGAGCACGTGGGACCATCCGTGCGACGAGTACTACCGCAAGATCTACGACGACCACAAGAAGCGGAGCTTTGATTCCTGCGCAGTTGACTCCGTCTCAGTACGGCCTTCTTGTTGGTTCTGTTGTTGTGGCGCGATGCTAACATTGTGCACATGTATTCTGATCAAAAGGCTGTCCGCGACTCACCGGAAGACAGTGACTGGGTGCTTGTGGGCCCACACAGTCCTCGTGATGGCGAGCATGGGTGGTCCTCAAACTATCCGTAACGTGGCCATGTAGCACTCAGTTGCACGCGTAATTGCATCGCTTGTGAGTCTTCATGGTCTCTCTTGGCTTGCTTTGGTTGGTGTCGTCTGCCGTACCAGTTACGAACTCTTCTTGAAGTTGTTATGTGAGACCCTGAAAGGCCACAAGCGCCATTTACTTGTGCGTATGAAGCGACGCGGCCTGCAATCCGCATTGCACACCGACTCGCCTGAGCGAATGCAAACATGGACACGCCAGGCGACAGCATCGTACTGGAGGAGGAGATCGACCCCAACTATGAGCCCACCGAGCGAGAGGTCCAGGAGTACGCGTCCTGGCTGGGCATGGATCTGGAGACCGAGCAGGACCTCTTCTGGATCGCGCGGGAAGGCCTGAAGGCGCCGCTGCCAGAGAACTGGAAGCCGTGCAAGACGACGGACACGGAGGAGATCTACTACTTCAACTTCGCGACGGGTCAGAGCACTTGGGACCATCCGTGCGACGAGTACTACCGCAAGATCTACGACGACCACAAGAAGCGGCGCTCGACGTCACGCGGGCCAAGCGCAGTGAGTGGTATTTCGAACGGAAGATGCCGATGCACTAGCTCATCATAGGCTCTTGTTGGTGTGATGTCAGGAAGGTGACGAGCGCAAGAAGAAGGAGGTGGAGGACGTCGCAGAACTGCTGGGTAAGAAGGGCAAGAAGAAGAAGGCGGGGGCAGCCGCTCCGCTGAGCAAAGCGTCGGAGCCTCTGGGACCGCCCGTCCTGGGTCGCGGCGGCGGCTTGGGAGAGAAGAAGCCGCTTCCTGGGCTGAGCAGCGGCAAGCTCGGCCGACTTCCGTCGTCTGGAAGTTTGGGATCTGTGAGCAGCTTAGGGGTTAGTTGTTGGAGCGTCGTTTTTGTGGAGTGCTTGGTTGCTGACGATTTCTGTTTGTGATTCCTCACGAAAAGCGGCTTAAAAGCGAGGCGAAGGACGATGGTGAGAGTGCAGGCGTGGGAATGGCCGACGACGAAGAAGAAGAAGAGGAAGTGGAGCGCAAGCCGTCACCACGAGCTCTATCCAAGCCGCCACTGGGCAGCCTGCTGTCCAAGAAGCCGCTCCCGTCGGCTGCTCTTTCTCAGAGCTCATCGAAAGTGGACACAAAAGCAGAGCTAGATGAGATGGCGTCCGAGTTTGAGAAGAAGAAACAGAAGCTGGTAGACGACCAGGCCAATACACTGAAGGCACTGGAGGAAGACCACGAAAGCGCCGTGGCCGCTCACAAGAAGCGCACGCAGAAGGAGATGGAGGAGCTCCAAGAGCAAGAGGAGACCAAAATCAAGCAGCGCAAGCGCGAACTGGACAAGAAGATCAACGATTTGGAGAACCAGTACGACAAGGACGAGAGCAATCTGCTGCGAGAACGGAAGGAGAAGCTCAAACGTCTTGAAAGCGAGATGGAGTTCATGCTGACGCAGAAAAAGCAGGAGCTGGACCGAGACCAGCAGAAGGAGATCCAACGCATGCAGTCGCGTCACGATACGAAACTCCAAGAGCTGAAGGAGGAGCTAGAGAAGCAAGAGAAGCAGCTCAAAGTCAAAGGCGAAGCGGTGACTGCGGCATCCGAATTAGCCAAAGAACTCGAGAAGCTCAAGAGCGAGCTGGAAACTTCGGAGTCCGAGAGGAAAAGCTACCGTAGCAAGTACGAAGCAACGCAGAAGGAAATGAGTGCTGTTGAACAGCAGTGCAGTGCAGCGGCAAAGCGCGTCGAAGAGCTGGAAAAGGCCCTGGTGGAGGCAAGAGCTGCTACAACGCGTGCGGCAGCAGAACCGGCAGTAAACGAGGCTTGTGGCGAGTGCCGTCGGCAGACTGACCAAGTCAAGGAGCTGGAAAACGAGCTGGAAGCGAGTCGTGAAGACGCGAAGACTCAACGCACGACAGTGGTCTCGTTACAAGGCCAGATAGAGCTGCTCCAGCAAGAACTGAGGAAGGCGAAAGACTCGGGGCCTCCGCCCGCCAGTGCGTCTCAAGGGCCAGCAAACGAGAAGGAGGTAGCCGAACTACGCAGTGTGGAGGCAGAGTTGCGCCGTGCGCTGGACGCTGTAAACGCGAAGCACGACGCGCTGACGAAAGAGCTGCTCGCATCGAAGTCTCGTGGCGAGGAGGCGGAGCAGACCAATCGACAGCTCCAAGCGGCCATGACGCAAAACGAGGAGGCTGCAGCAGCGAAGATTGCGGCATTGACGGCGGCGCAGTCGTCATCGGCAGGCGATTCCGAGGGCCTAGAGAGTCTTCGAGCTGAGCTAGCAGAGCTGCAGGACCAAACGGCTGTGCTGACCAAGACGAACGCCCAGATCAAAGACCAGCTACTAAAGGAATCGACCGAGAAGAAGCAGCTGCGTGAGCAGCTCGACACTGCGCTTGCGGGTGACGACAGCAGCGCAAAGGAGCTTGGCCGCAAGGTCGGCCAGTTGCAGCAGGAGCTGCAGGAGCTTCGGGCACGCTCACAGGGTGAGATCTCAGCCAAAGAGGACGAGCTAAAAGCGATTTCGATGGAAAAGCAGGCGGCGGAGCACGAAAAACGACGACTTGATGCGGAGATTGCCCGTCTGGAGAGTGAGAAGCGTAATGCAGCCACAGAGAATGCACTGCTAAAGCGCCAGATGGACGAGCAGCTACAGCAAGCCGCGAAGGCGGGAGATGCAGCTGAAGAACAGGCGTCAGCGACCGTCACCAAGCAGAAGTGGGAGATCGAACAGCTCCAAGGGCAGCTCAAGGTCGCGACGCGAGACAAAGACGAGCTGAGTATGAGAGTCCAGCAGCTCCAGGACGAACTGGAGGACGCTGCACGAGCCAAGCACCAAGCCGAATTGGAACGAGATGGCGAGACCACACGGTCGAAGAAAAAAGACGCGGATCGGGATGCGCTCCAGCAAAAGCTAAAAGACTTGCAAAGCGACTTGGACACGCAGACAGAGAAGATGCGCAGCGTCAGCGCGGACAACGCCGAGCTGAAGAGCCAGCTTACCAAGCTCAGGTTTAAAGAGCAGGCGGCTGCAGAGAAGCTCACTCAACTGGAAGAGGATCTCAGGCTGCTTGAAGAGAAGACTCAGTTGCAGCAAAGTGAACAGGAGCGACTCACAAGGGAGCTGCGAGCGAAAGCCAGCCAGTTGGACGAGAAGACGGGTACTGTACGCGATCTTCAGAGCGAGATTGATGTGCTCAACGAGCAGCTGAGCGACAGCAAACACCAGTTAGTAGAGCTAAAGGCACGAGCCCAAGGCCAGGCTTCGTCCCAGAACCAGCCAGGCGGCGGAGCACAGACGAGTGGAGAGCTCGCGGAACTGCGGCTGAGAGTCGGCGAGCAAGATGCAAAAGTGGAGTCCCTGACGACGGAGAAGACACAACTAGTGGAGAAGCATCGTGCACTCACGCAAAAGCAGCTCTCGTTGGAGGCCTCGTTGCGTGGTGTGGAGGCTGAGCGCGATCGGCTCTCGGATGACTGCCAAAACATGGCGCAGGAGTTGGTCAAATGGAAGGAGCGACTGGAAAAGAAGACAAAGGAGACTGAGCAGCTCAAGTCGGAGCTGTTCAGTGCCAACAGCGAGAAAGATCTGCTCGAGATATCGCTTAACAAGGAGCGAGACGAGAAGCGAGACGTCACGACGCAGAAGTCGCAGCTGGAAAAGGCGAAGAAGCAACTGGAAGTGCAGGTGGAGTCGCTCACGACACAGCTGAGTGAGCTCGAGACGTCCCAGGGACGATCCAACATGGAGACGCAGACGCACCAGTCCAAGCTCAAGCGGTTGGAGAGTGAATTGGACTCGCTGACGCGGGAGCTACGAGTCACGCAAGATGAACGTGATACGCTGACGGGGAAGCTTAAACAGCAAACGAACGAAATGACGGCGTTGGAGACGCGCGTTCGGCTACTGCGCAACGAAAACAATGAGCAAACAGCACGTACGAAGCAGCTGGAAGACGACGTCAGTCGCCACAGCGAGACGCTCAAGCGCATGGAGATGCAACTGGACGACAAGGACGCCAAGCTTCGAAAGGAAGGCGATGAGAAAGAGTCGATCGCGAAACAACTCGCCTCGATGCGAGGCGAAAAGGAGGAGCTGGAGAGTGAGTTGTTGTCGATGAAGCGCAAAGCTGAGAATGTGGAGGCGCGTTACAAAGACCACGAGAGTGCCGTGGCGCGAGGCGACTTCCAGCTGAAGCTACGCGTGCAGCAGCTGGAATCCGAACGCGACGGCTTAGCGACTGTCCGCGAACGCACCGACCAGCACGTGAAGAATCTGGAGAAGGAGATCCAGCAAGCGAAAGACGCGCTCGGCACAGTCAAACACGAACTCGAAACAGCGAGAACGCGCGTGAAGGCACTGACGCTGGAGAAAGACGAGATGCAGACCGCACTGCTGCAGGCCCAGGCAAGTCAAGCGGCGTCAGCGTCAGCTTTCACAACGAGCCGCATGAGCAGTGGGTCGAATGTCACGGCCGACGCTATGCTCGTTCGCCTGCAGCTCGCTGACGTGAACCGAAGTGAGCTGGAGCACCACCTAGCGGATATCGCGACGCAGTTGGAGCTGGCGACGCGCCGCTGCACGCTAGCGGAGTCGCGCTGTCGCGACCAAAGTGTCGAGATGGAGTCGCTGCAGGTTGAGATTGCGTCGCTACGGTCGAGTATGGGCAAGATGCATTCGTCGGCGCTGGAGACGTTGCCGCTGGTTGAACGACTGGAGTACGAGCACCGAAAGCGCACGCTCAAGCGCGACTTTGTGGCTCAGTTGAGGGATTTTCAAGAGCGAGAGGAGCACGCGTTGCTCAGACAGAAGGCGCGACTGCGAGCGCAGCATGAGAAGCAGCTCGATGAGGTTGTAGGAGAGCTGGAGACCAAGAAGCAGCGCCGTGTCGAGTACGAAGAGCAACTGTGTGGCCAGTTGCTGGAACAAATGCGCCAGGAGCGAGACGCCAAGGCCAAGGCCATGCGGAAGCAGCTAGAAAGAGAGCTCATGGAGATTGAACGCGATCTGGTGGATCGCCAAAAGAGACGCATCGAGGACATGAAGACCGAGCTCCGCAAAGACGAAGAGGACGCTCGCGCGAGACACCGAGAGGAGCGGCAAGCCAGGAGGGAGGTGGAGCTGGTCGAGAAGAGACACGACGGGGGGAGCTTAGACGATGGTGGCCACATCTCTCCAGGCCAAGTGGACATGGCGGTTGCAACGCGAAGACGCAACTCACGCAGACGAAGGGGAGACCCGCTGGGCAGTCAAAGTCACAGCGACGAAGACGACGAGCAGGAGCGACAGGCGATTACTTCAACACCCAAAAGGAAGAAGTCGGCTAGTAAGCTTCACGTGAGTAGCAGAGCAAAAGCGCCGTCTGCGAGTCGCGGCCGCAACACCCGACATGGACGTGAGATCGCCAAGTGGCGCCAGCGTCTCAGCGACGAGACAGAGCTCCTGGAGAAGGCGAGAAGTCTACTGGCAGATCAGAAAAAGCAGCTCAAGAAACAGGCAGAGAAGATCAAGAGCGACAAGCGTGCGTGGAAGGCTGAATGGGCGGAGACAAGCAGAGCCCACAGTGGCCACCGCGCCTCCATCCTGCAGGAGATGAAGGCCATGATCGATCACAGCGCCTCCAGCTGGAACGCCAATATGCTGCAGCTTCGGGAGCGTGAAGCCTGGATCCAAAAGCGAGAGACCAAGCTGCAGAAGATGAAGCGAGCGCTGCGGTCGCTTCGTGGGCGAGTGGCTCGTAGTCGCAGCCGAAGTCGCGGACGCCGAGCTCACTCTCGCTCAGCCGGTGTGCGCTTTGATTCTGATGACGACGATGGGTCAGGATCATCGATGGTGTCTGAAGACGACGACAATGACAATGACAACCAGGACGACGATGATGCGGATAGTGATGCTGTGCTGGATAAGCTTGCGCGTCTCGATGGCGAGCTGGCGTCAGACGCGAGCGAGTTTTCGTCGGAAGATTACCGGACAGACGCGTGGGGTCTGCCTCAGCTTCAGCCGCAGCCGTCAGCGTATGCTTATGACAGAGACCGTGAGGCATACTCATCGTATCGGTACCCGATTTCAACGGCCCAGTGCGACGTCTACGCACCTGCTCACCGCTACTCGGAACCGCTGCTCATGGGCGAGACCTCGTCGCGGCGATTTCGCTCGCCAGCGGTGACTATGCGACCGGCGGCTACAGCATCTAGTATTCGCCCTCGTGAGTGGGCGACCAGTGGCATGGCGTCCAGATTCCAGTATCGCAACAGCAGTGGCAGCGGCGGGGGTGCGAGCGGACAGGCAGATGCAGCCGTGCAACGCCGCATTGCTCGCTGGGCCCAGGGCCGTGAGACTCTGCAGAACGCTGCAACCAAGCAGGCCTCGTGGATCTCCAGCTTGTACCGAGAAGTCAAAGAGTATGGCGACTCCAGGGCCCACTCCGGTGCTGAGGCGGCGCCTGTGACACCACTCGACCGGGTGCTGGTAGACAGCCAAGACACCTAACTGACTGGCGTTGGGTCTGCTCGTCAACAACTAGCCCGTAGCTACAGGAGTGCTAGTCCGCCGAAGTACTGTAACACACTACCCAAATGATGTATCGAGAATCACGCCGACACTAAGAGCAATCGCAACGGGGCTCTCTATCTCTATCTCTGCCGCTTTTAGAGGAGATGGACCGAGAATCAATTCGCAACGGGACTCTCCATCTCTATTAAAAAATCTGCGACGCGCGCGACTCTCTAATCCACCTCCGTATTGAGAGTGGCACATGTCACACACTTTTTTCATTGGCTAGTCTCTATCGATTCAAGCATCGCCATTGGCTGCTCTATCCACTCTCTATTCCGCTTCGCGGGCAGACGACCCTTGGTCTTCTCGCTTTCTCCAGCGATCGAGCTCACTTTCGATCGCGCGAGCACGAT
>JAADXN010000163.1:0-39701 GCA_023337875.1 Pythium apleroticum | reverse complement strand
CCTACGGGCCTAAAGGGCACGTGCCACGAAGGCGTTCGCCCTCAAATCCTGTGCAGCAAGCGATCCAAGAAGACCCCAACAAGACAAGAGATCCACTACACCTTCTAGTACAATGTAACAGGTAATACACAGACTTTCTACCACTCGGTTGTTCATACTCAGGCTACCAATGTATTATTGACCATAAACGACTCGCTACACAGTTCTGCTAGTAGTCAAATGCAGGCAAGCTCTCCTGTCCCCTCTTCCCAGCGCTTAGACCTTCTGGAGGATGATGTTGAGGTTGTTGTACAGCGACTCCTCCTTCTTCTTGTCGATCGAGTCCTGCATGCGCTGGAGCACCTTGGTCATCTTGTCCTTGGTGGCCTCGTCGAAGCGGCTCAGGTGGTCGAACGCGCTCAGGATCGGGTACGCCGACATTTGGTTCACCTTGCCGATCTTGACGAACACCTGCGCCATGACATCCAGACCCTCGTCAGTCGCCAGCGAGAAGTGGCGAAGCTGCGAGAGACCGCGCGTGAGCGTGCGGCCGTGGCTCGAGAGCGCAGGGTTGAAATCCGGCAGCGCCATCAGGGCGAGGATCTGCTTGCCCACGTCGCTTGAGTCGAGGCTGCCCACAATGCCGAGGTACTTGGTGAGCGTGTCCGGGTGCGTGCGCCACTCCTCGTACACCTGCTGCTGGATCTTCTCACGGTCCTCGAAGGTCTCGTCCTGGAGGATCACACGGAACGCCATCGACTTGTCCGAGGCGAACGTCGTCGTGTTGAGGATCTCGACGGCGAGCTTGGCCGGCGCGACGGTCGGCGCGATGTGTGGGATCGACGTCAGCACTGGCGTCTTGCCACCGGCCACGATCAGACCAAGCAGGTGGCCAATGAGCTGACGCTCCTGGAACTGCTCGTAGTGTGGGCCTGGGCGGGCCTCGCTGCGCAGCTTCGTGTACAGCGCTTCGATCTCCTTGTGGAACTTGGCCCACACCGCCTGCTTGAGCGCGAGCGTCGCGTCCTTGATGGCGATGTAGTGGTGGGCGAGGTCGTCACGGCTTGGGATCGTGCGCGCCTCCACGAGCGTGAGGGCACGGGCCGACGGCGACAGGTCCGCCTGGAACAGGATCGAGCCGTGGAGGTTCACCCACTGCTCCGAGATCTCCACCGAGGTGTCGCCCTTGAGCAGACCCTCAATGATGCGCGCCTTCTCGAAGTCGGCGACCGTGCGGTACGCCTGGTACTTGTTGACGGCATCCGGGTCGGCGAGCGCCTGCTTCGTGAGCTTGTCGGTCGAGACGGTCTCCGGCTTGGACTTGCCGAAGAACGACCAGCCACGCGCAAAGGAGAAGAAGTCTGGCTCCTCCGCGACGTCCGCGATCGTGAAGGTCTCCTCCTTGGTCTTGAAGATGTGGAGGCCCTCCTTGACCACCTTGCTGTCCTTGACGATGGCCCAGTCAATCGGGATCTCCCACGGACCGTTGTTGTCCTCAGGCTTGTCCTCGAAGCCGGTCTGGCTCAGCTTGACCGTAAGCGCCTTGGCCGCGGCGTCGTAGACCGACGAGTAGGTCACGTTCGGGTGGCCTGGACGCTTGAGCCACGTGTGCGCGAGGTTCTGCAGGTTCAGGCCCGAGAACTCCTCCATGCACTTGATCCAGTCCATGGTCGTGGCGTTGCCAAAGCTGAAGTCGGTGTGGTACTTGTCCAGCGCCTTGTGGAACTTCTCCTCGCCCAAGATGAGCTCGACCATGCGCACAAACTCTGGGGCCTTCGAGTAGGTCACGACCGACACGAGCTCCTGGGTCTGGTTGAAACCCTGCGGCTCCACCGATAGCGACGTGGCCGACAGGTCCTGCGCCAGTGGGCCGATCGCAGGCGTGCCCATGTACAGCACCTCGCTCAGACGCGTGTAGTCGGCGCCGAAGATCGACGCGCAGCGCTTGCGCTCCATGTGCACCGTCACAGCCTCGTTGAGCCAGATCTCAAACGGCGACTGGCCCGTGACCTGGCTGCCGTTGATGTTGTGGTAGTACTCGTGCACCTTGACGCGCTCCATGTACTCGTACGCGTGGTCGTCCATGCGGCAGCTCGGGCACAGGCACGAGCTTACAATCGTCGTGTTGCCGACGTTCTCCATGCCGCCGTAGTACGAGTTCTCCATGGCGATCTCGCGGTACACGGCACCCGTGTACTTGTAACCCGTCTTCTTCCAGGCCTTGAGGAGCTCCTCGAGCTCGGCACGCACGGCGCTGAGGCGCGCCTCGTCCTCGGCGCTCAGAGGCGTCTTCTCGTAGGTCTCGTTCGGGCCGAGACACAGCTGGCCCTCCTTGGCCTTGATCGCCTCACGCTCCTCGAGCAGCGCGTAGATACGCTTGCGCTCGTCGTGGTGCTCCGTGGCCTCTGGACCGAGGCTCACCATCGTCCAGAGCACCGAGTCGTGGAGCATGGCGACGGCGCGCTTGGCATCCACTGGCTCGAAGAAGCCTGGGAACGCCAGGATCTCCAGCAGCGTCTTGTCGCCGTCCGGGAACTCGAGCGTGCGGCGGAACGTCTCGTACGTGCCGACGCCGAGGAAGAACAGGTACGGCGCCATGTTGACCGTGTGGTTGTGGTACTTGAGACCGTGGCGCGACTCGTCCTCCACGCCGAGCACGTCCTTGGCCGAGTGGAAGATCGGCACGCCGTGGGCGTCGTGGAAGCCCGGCGCCAAGTCGCCGTTGGTGATGATGTTCGTGTAGCGCTTGTCGGCCACGATGGTCGTCGTGTAGTAGGCCTTGGCGTCCATCGTGTCAATGCACGGCACGATGCGCTGGAAGCCGTGCTGCTGGCACTGCGTGATGATCGTGCGCGGGGCGCCCTTGGGCGTGTAGTCGTAGTAGAGACCCTCGAGGATGTTCTCGGTCGGCGTGGCCACCGTGACCGTGCGGATCACAAACTCCTCGCCCGTCTGCACAGGCTTGGTGAACTTGACGATGAGGAAGTGGTCCTCCGAGTCCACGACGTACTCGAGCTTGCGTGGGCTCGCGAACGACGCCACGTGCGCCACAAACGCCTTCGAGTCGCCCAGCGGCGTGAACGCGTCCAAGCACTCGACGCTCACGATCTCGAGCTCCTTCGAGTTGAGCTTGAGCTCGGTGAGCGGCTCGGCGCCCACGTGCTTGAGCGTGGTCTGCAGCGTGACCGTGGCCTTGCTCTCCGTGATGTCGAACACCATGTCGAAGTGGAGCGGCTTGGTGGCCAGCGGCGCGAAGTCGGCGCGCGTGAAGCGGTACTTCTTGGTTTCAGCCATGGCGCTTGAGTGAGGCAGGGAGGGGGCTTGGATCTGTCGCTCTGGTGGCGAATTCCCGAGTGAGAAGCTTGGGAGAAGGGAGGATGCGGTCCCGAGGGACCCACGAGTCCGCGAGGAGCTCCGCTGATGGATACGAGATCCTTCGCGTTGCAGAATGAGGGGATTGAGAGAGTCAAGTTCAGTATGGGAATTGGGAAGCTCAAGTTGCTGATTGGGGCTCGAGCGGCCAGAATGGAACGATGGGGGGAGGGGCGTTAAGTTCGGATTGCGAATCAGGCTGGTGCAGCCCACGGCTGGTGGAGAAAAGCACACGACACCCAAGGCAACCGTCGACAAAGACGACGCGAACGTCCTGCGGACGGTGACGCGTGTCAGGCCTGTGAAGTCAACCAGAGCCACTCGCGGTGGCAGCCACGATGCACACAAACTTCAAGCTCCGCTCCTAGCGGCGTCTACAGCACGCGCTATGTTAACTCCTCACGCTCTGCTGGCTCAGCAGCTCCTGGATCCGTGCATGGCGGCGAAGGCAGTGGTGTGGAGCTGCCCACCATGCAGGACTTCGCTGTGGAAATCCACTCGCCTGTGGGTGGAGCTCTTCGACGAGCAGGTTGTGTGCTTGACTTGGATCCCACTGTGTGTGACCATCACGACGCCATCTGCCGCACATTTGGAGACGAATTCTCCGGAATGATGGTGATCAGCCAATCAGAACGCACGGACACGTCAGATGGCCACATCCTCCACTAAGTTCGCATCGAAGAGTGATGGGCTTTGGCTGTACTTTCTCGTCGTAACCAAAGCTTGTGATGTGGAAGGCATGCTCCATGTCGCGGCACTGCAGAGACCCTCAGCTCTGTTGTCCTCAGGAGGCGGCAGTGCGTTCGTCTACACTCTGGACTCCAGGCGACAAGTGATTGCGCTCCCATTGCTCCACCAGTGTGCAGCACAGCGGCGGTTCTTCCGACATGAGCCGCTCGAGGTGGCAGATCCCGTTCGTGTCGTAGAGAATGACAAGATCGACGGTCACAAACGCTCTGCCGTCGTCGCTCGTTCCGGCTTGGATGACTGTGCTGTTTCGCAGTAAGCATGTCATCAGAATTGGTGGTATGCCCGAAAGTTGTGCCATCGATGCTTACCTCAAAGTCTCCGATCCATTGACATGTGAAGATCGAGTTGGCAGACCGTTGAGAGATTGCTTGACGTACCAGAAGCCCCGGTCAGTGTGGTCGATGCCGTGAATGGACATGAAACTTCGGCACAGGAATGGCTCCGGATACTCGTGTACTTCGTGCGAGTAGAACTCACAGGAGCTCCCTTGCAGGTCGTGGCTCTTCGCTGTCGTAGCTGCAAAGGAGGCGTAGCGAGTTGCAGTCGACACGCGCCTGTGTTTGTCATCAGCGTTGTCCCACACGCTTCTACTCAGCGTATCGCGCGATACACCGAAGATCTTTCTCGTCGCAAGCGCGCACAGTCGACTGCCACGACGCTTCAGCTCGACCACCCGCCATCCAGCGAACGTTCTCATGGCGAACTCCGGATGGCCGTCTCTTTCCGGATCGGACAGCACACGACGGAGAAAGCGCGCATTGAAAAGCGCAAGCCTGAATTGAGCTGACTTTGTCGAGTCCAGGGGGACTGGCTTCAGGTGCGATAAGTGGTCTGGTCGCGTTTCGTGCTCCAATCCATCACGAAGAGTGTGGGAATACACCTGCTCATACTGCATCCAGGCTCAAGTCAAATCAATCCCAGAGTGAGATCAAGCCAACGATGCCGAGACGTACCAGCCGATGAAGATTGGTCGCCGAGTGATTCGCCTTGCGCAGTAAAACTCCGAGCTGGTCGCGTAGCTGGGATGGCGAATCGCTAGCGCCGTCCTGTAGCAAGGCGCTGAGGGCCTTCAAATGGGAGAGTTCTTCGCTGTGCTGCGTGGACAGCATAGCCTGCATCTTGGCATCCTCCTGCAACCAAAATCGTCCCAATTCCGCCTTTGTAAGTGCTCAATAATGGAGCTGACAGGAAGGAAGCAGACCAGTTGACAAACATATCCTACCTTCCGCCGGCGAGAGAATCGGCGCGACGACAACTTCGCGCGCGTTCTCCTTTTCAGCTCGCTGAACTCGTCGGGCGGCGATTCTTGTAGTGAGTCTCCGTCGGAAGGAAATGGAAGCGGATCGCAGTCACGTAGCAGTTCTTCGGGGGGCCTGATGCACGCCGAAAGGAGACAAGTGTCAGTCAATCAATCAACCGACAATGAAGAGAAGAGTGGATATGTTGTCGTACTCTTTCTCCAACCCCTCGTCGTTGTCCTCTGGGTCCATTGTTCGCAGCAGCGACAGAACTTCTTCCATCATGCTGCGGGCGAAACCAATAACTTGGCAATGGACGAATGAGTCAACTAGTATTCCAAAGTGGTTGGTTCTGCTCATGATCCCAGAGCATGCCTGTGGTTCATTTTTTTCGTACAAACCCAGCAGGCATGAGAGGAGACAGCTCCCCCGTCCCGCATGCATTGGCAACCTGACAGGACTCGACTAGTGTTTCGGCCAAATTGGCAAAAATTGGCACAATTAAAATTGTGCATTTTCAATTTCTAGATTCTTCGGAAGCGAATCCTGAATTATCCAACCTGGACATGGAAATATCCGGATTTCCCCCGTTCATGTTGAAGCGACTCTTCCCTTTCCCGGCAAAAATGAGACGAGCAATGATCGAGCATACGCGACAACTAAGACGCTCTCGCGCGTGGACTCACGCCAACGCGCTTCTATTAGCAGTGGTTAGACATCCGTGGACGCACGCCTGTCTCAATGTCCTGCGCCACGCGTTTGCATTCCTCGTGGGCGAGCCGTTTGAAGACGAGCGCGTGGCGTTTTCCAAGAAGCGACTCACAGTCAACGACTCATATCGCGATCGTCTACTGGCACCGGAGATCGCCGACCTCGTGGATCTGTGGGACGCGCTGCAGCTGTCGATCCCACAGCGTAAGGCGTTCTTCCGCTGCTTTCTGCATCTCGACGCGTTACGCCGCGCCGGCGTCTCGCGAGGCGAACTGCTTCGGTACTGCGGACTGCGAGACACACCAGCGACCCGTGAACTACTACCGAGTGACGGCGCGTTTGCAGTCGAGGCGTCCTTGCATCGAAGCGACGAGTTCCGCACGCAGCGATGGGATGTTTTACAATTGTTGTCACTGATGTTCTCGGTGTGTACCATGGATATTCTGACGGTAAGCTGCAATTATTGGAGACCCTCAGGAGATCCAACTCACATGAACACTACAGCTCATAGGCGTTGGGCTACATCAAATCGCCGAGCACGCAGCGCGCCAACGCACTGAAGGGGTCTCCGATCAGGAGTATGATAAAGATGAGCGAGAGGAGGCTGGCGAGAAGGCAATCGACGACTCAAGCCAAGCCGATGCGAGCCCAGCGAACATGACCGACCAAGAGCTCTTAGCGAAAGAGATTGGAAGCTGTCTCGAGTTCACGTATGGCGTGCTCAGTCCCGTCGAGAGGCGGCTGGGCGAGTTCCTCACGCGAATATACCTCACGTCGCACACGTCAGTCGATTTCGTGAAGATCCACGACGTGAAAGGGCTCGTGGACGTCGTTGCACTCTTCCCAGGTAAAAACAGAACCCTTCAACGGAAGCCAGCAGCCAAACTCACTGTGGTCTGTGGTCGTACATCGTAGTGCTGCTATTCCCGATCGTGTGGGCGCAGCGCGTCATCAGGCGCCGCTTTTTGGGAGACGTAACGTGGCAAAAGATGGCAATGCGGCGCCAACAGCTTCGGCTTGTGGGCCTGTCAGCGACGTTTGTATCTTCTTCGGAAATCACAACTGCTGCCAAGATTCTCGTTCAGCAGAAGCGAAAGCAGCGGCGCTGGAACTGGCTAGCAGATCTTTTATCGACAGCTTCCATCACGAAATCTAGTGGCAGCGACGACAGTGCAGCTCAGCAGCGATCGACACCTCGAAAGGTGCTCCCGGATGAGTATGCATCAGTTCTGCTTTGGCAAGAACTGGCACCGATACTCGTACTGATCCTACTTTGATATTCGCAGAGGCACACATCCGCCAAGTGTATCACTCGTTGAGCCAAAGCACTCCATGTTCTCGTGGTTCGGGGATCTGCAGAACGAAGACGACGCGTGGAAGCGAACTGCAGACAGCGTCCTCGCCAGTGCTTTTGTTTGGGATCAATTTAGCAATCATCCAGACCGCACAACTGATCAAGATCCAGCCATCAGCTTTCGACAGACGCGTGCAAAAGTTGAGGCTCGCTCGCTGGCTCAAGACGACATCGCGAGCATCCAGCGTCTTCTCATTCGCGAGTTCGGCTACCAGTTCGCGTCGTTTGTGTTGTCCAAGAGCTCAGTTCGTGACTCGTGTGGCGATCTCGTGAGCACACCAAGCGTGAAGAAGGAAGAGCGCCGCGCTCGCCAGCGATACCGAAAGGCCGACGTCGGCATCGCGTTGGTGGAAGACAAAGCGATCTATTGGAAAGAGGTAAAGCACCGATACACCAAAGTTCTCTATGAGCACGTAACCACGCTGACGCGAATTTGTTTGCAGTACAAGGATCCGTTGCTCAAGCAGGTTTTCTATCACAATGTCCGCACGGGGGAGTCGAGGTGGGAGATCCCGGCACTTCTGCTCAAAAAGCGGCGCAAGAGGGGCAAGCGGTCCCCCACGCGGTCGTCTCCTACTCATAACGGCGACTTGCTCTGAACTGGCTCACTTGGACACAACCAACTCGTAGCCGGCCAGCAAGATCGCGCCAGAGTCTTGCAGCAGCTCGTAAATAGGACTGGTCTCGGCCTCTGGGACAGCACTGATGCGCTGGGCGTAAGCGTCCAGACACTTTCCGATCTCCTTCCACGCCTCTTTCTCCGCTTGCACCGCGAGCTTAGGGTCCTTGAGTCCCGGGTGGCCCATGGGCAGGCTCGTGTACGTGAAGAGTGGCGAGTCGGCAGGCAGACACGCGTTCACGTTCAACCACTCGACGTACTTGGTCGCTGTCCAGCGCTTCAGTTGGTGTGGTAGCTGCAGCTCCAGCGGAGCCCGGGAGATCAGGTGATGCCACACGTTACTGGGTCGGATCTTGTCCACCATACTGTCACGGACGATGCTGCTGCTGTCCAAGAACATCATGTGGCGGAAGGCTCTCAGCTCCTCGTAAGAGACACCGAGCGAGCGCATGGGCATGACGCTCTCGAGACGCAGCTCCAGCTGGGCCATGTCGTTTGCGAGTCGAAGCTTTCCGTTTTCCTCGAGTGGCCGTAAGAGCGACGCGTGGCGGATGAAGACGGACATGAGACGGCCGACAAAGTCGCGCACGCAGGTCGTGACACACGGAGCTGCCGGTAGTCGTCGCAAGTGTTCGTCGACGATGACACCAAAAGTTGAGCTGAAGTCGGACATGTACTTGGAGCCACCCGAGGGGGTTATCGGAGGCATCGATGCTCGGCCGTTGTTGCTCTTGGGCGGGTCCGCGAACGATTCATCATGCATGCGCGAAAAGATACTCTCAAGCAGCACTGCAAGTGCTTGCAGGTACTGCCCCAGAATAGCAAACTGCAGCTCACGGATCTGAGTGTGGCACGGCGTCAGCTCACGCTGCGCCAGCGCCTTCATCTGCTTTTGCAATGCAGTGGTGGGTTTATCAGACGTTGACGACGTCGAAGCCACCGCGACAAGGCGATTCTCGAGCTCTTCGATCATCTCGTCGAGTTGTTGAAGCGCGCTGAGCAGCGCGACGTTGTGTGCTTGGGCGGCCGTGCGACCGTTCGACGGCGTGACTGCCGTCGCAGCCCTACCCGTGTTCATGATCTTCTTGGAGTTTGCGCAGAAGAGATCCACCGATTTGCGGATCTGCTGGACGATCTGCTCGAGAAGAACAGGGTCTCGACCGGCGTGGTCCAGCTCAGCGTACACTGTGCGAGCCAACGTCTGCATGTCACTGCGACTCGGCGGCGACGTGTGGAAGTTGGAGCTCTGCGGGAACATCATCTGGATCGGGTTCGATATCCGACGGAACGACCTCTCCATGAAGGCCTCTCCCAGTGGAGCCATGGCATCGAGAAGCTGGTTGCGTTCCGACGGCGACAGTCCGATTGGCTTGAGGGCATCTGCTCGATAGGACGCCGCCACCAGCACACTTCCGTCTTCCCCCTTTACGGTCGTGGCAGCCTCCAGCTCGTCCAGCACTCGATTGGCTTCGTCTCGCATTCGTGGATACGACGCGATCAGCACCGACTTGACGGCTACGCGGTAGCCCAACGTCGCAGTGAACAGCTCTCGTACGATCGCGCAGCTGACCTCCCAGAACGTCGCGAACAGCGTGGGCTCGTTCTTGTCGATGACCAGATCCAAGTAGTTGCGGCCCGACGACTGCGTGTCCACCATCTTGGCCAGCACGCGCTGGAGGTTCCACACTTGCATCGCGAGCGTCCGCATACAGTCGAACACGTCGTGGATCGCCTTCCACACGTCGGCCTTCTGGACGGTGATCAAGTCCTGTGCGGTGCCGTTGCTCGCCCCTGGCTGTGCGACGCCCGTGACCAGCATCTCCTCCGCGATCGCAGCCGTGCACTTGCGCTCCACCTCTTGGATCACGTCGTTCACGCTCGTCTGCACCGTGTCGCCCAGCGAGCCCAAGTAGAAGAGGATCTGGAGGGCGTCGCCCACGTCTGCCTGGCTCAGGCGCTGCACTCCCGACTTGAGCAGACTGCGGACGTCCCGCCGCATGGTCGTCGCGATGCGCTTGACGTTGGGCAGCACCTGACGCACGATGCTCAGGTCTTCGAACTGCGGGTCGAGTGTCAGGCTCTCGATCTCGCGGATCGCGACGGCCGTCGTGATCATCTCCGTGGTCGAGTGCTGCGCGTGATGGCCGTGGCCGTGGTGCTTGTCCTTGTTGGGCGTGTGGCCATTCGCAGACGCGCTCAGGACTCGCTCGGAAAGCTGGTGGAAGCGCAGCAGCTGCCGCACGAGCTCGCCGCAGCGTTCGATGTTGCGGTGCTTCTGGATGTCGCTCTCGAGCTTGTCGTGGTGCTGCTTGACCGTGCTTTCGAGCTCGTGGACGGCCTGCTTGACGTGCTGCACGGACGACTGGATCGACGCCACGTCGCCCTGCAGTCCGTCCACGGAGCCCACGCGTTCCAGCAGCGCGCTGTGGTTCTCGCTCACGTGGTCGGTGATCACGCGGTCGATCTGGCGGACGGCGTCGTCGATGCGCTGGATGAACCGCTCCGACTGGCTACTGCCGCCACCGGCGCCATTCGCGTCACCACCAGAGAAGCTGACTGCGCGGAACCGCGCCTGGTCCGCAGCGGAGCTGCTCGTGGCGGCGGCGGAATCCTTGGCCACGATCTCACTCGCGATGGCGCTCACATTGCAGTCGGCGCGGAGAAATACCCCAAGCTGGGCTGCGTTTCACGGAACAAAAACGACATGGTCAGCTTCCCCTTGATATCCTCTATCCATATAGCATGCTCGAGCACTCTGCATCGCAACATACCGTCCTTGCGGAGCTCCTTCACTACCGCCTCCATTGTCGCGGCCACTTCCACTTCCACGTTGCGGTCGGTATCCCCCACGTCAACAATCGCTTCTAAACTTCCTTCGCTCATGGTAGACAAACATAAAACCGGTATAGTTACCGGTGTATGGCCAACTGACTGTATACTTCTTTCGCAGAAAGTACGAGTTGAAGTGACTGCCTCGGGATCGCGAGCGTCTGTTTCCCGATCGCGGCCCCGCGAAAGATAACGGATCATTTCCAAAAGCGGACGGAAGTCGCCCTCGCTCCAAGAGGTCTTCACGCGCTCGCGTTCATTCACACGCTCAGTGCGGCGCTGTGCGTGGGCCCGTCGTCGTCCTCCGACCCAGTCCGCCGTCTTGCGCTGCGTTCCTGCTTGCGACCCACGCGAGAATGGCCGCCAACGACGCGCTCGCGGGCGTGAAATGCTACGTGCCGGACGACCACTTCGTGTGGCTTCCGGCCGTGATCCTGCGCGAGGAGAGGCACGAAGACCCCAACAAAACCGAGAAGCGGTATCACGTGCGCGTGAGCGTGCCCGTGCTGAGCGACGCGCAGGTCGAGACGGGCGCCGTGACCGAGCACGACCGCGTGATCGACTTCAACGACAAGGCCACGAAGGCGCAGTTCGCCAAGCTTCAGCTCGACTCGCTGCCGTTCCAGAACGAGAACTTGGGCCCGGAGGGCATTGAAGACATGATTGCTCTCAACTACCTCCACGAGCCGGCGATTCTGTACAACGTCAAGAAGCGGTTCCTGCAGAAGCTGCCGTACACGTACACGGGCGACATTTGTATCGCCGTGAACCCGTACCAGTGGCTGCCGGAACTGTACTCGGACGAGCTCCACGCGCAGTACCTGACCAAGCCCAAGGACGAGCTGCCGCCGCACGTGTACGCGACGTCCGTCGCGAGTTACAACGACATGAAGAGATTCGACCGCAACCAGTCGATTCTCGTGAGTGGCGAGTCCGGCGCCGGCAAGACCGAGACCACCAAGATCCTCATGAACCACTTGGCGTCCATCGCCGGCGGCCTCAACGACTCGACGATCAAGAAGATCATTGAGGTGAACCCGCTGCTCGAGTCCTTCGGTAACGCCAAGACCGTTCGTAACGACAACAGTTCGCGATTCGGCAAGTTCACGCAGCTGCAGTTCGACAACGTTGGCACGCTCGTGGGCGCCAAGTGCCGCACGTACCTGCTGGAGAAGACCCGCGTGATCTCCCATGAGCCGCCGGAACGCAACTACCACATCTTCTACCAGGTGCTCGAGTCGAGCGAGGCGAACCCGGACTGGATGCTGCAGCACAACAAGTCGTACGTGTACACGGGCAGCGGCAGCAGCGTGCAGATCGAAGGCATGTCGGACGCCAAGCACTTTGAGAAGACCAAGTCGGCTCTGAGTCTCATCGGCCTCGGCATCGACGAGCAGCAGGTACTGTTCCAGGTCATCGCGGGTATCTTGCATCTCGGTCAGGTCCAGATTCAGGCCAAGCCGAAGAACGACGAAGAGTCCATTCTCGCTCCTACCGACCCGGGCGCCGAGGCCACGACCAAGCTGCTGGGTGTGACGTTTGCGCAGCTTGAGACAGCGCTGTGTTCACGCAAGATCTCCGTGTCGAACGAGATCGTGACGGCGTTTCTCAAGAAGGACCAGGCCGAGGAGTGCCGTGATGCACTAGCGAAGGCGATCTACTCCAAGCTGTTCGACTGGCTGGTCGTGCGCATCAACGCCTCGCTCGCTAACGACGCCCAGATGCGCCACCAGGTCGGCATCCTCGATATCTTCGGCTTCGAACACTTTAAACACAACTCGTTCGAACAGTTCTGCATCAACTACGCGAACGAGAAGCTCCAGCAAAAGTTCACGCAGGACGTTTTCAAAACGGTGCAGCAGGAGTACGAGGCGGAAGGCATCGTGTGGAGCCACATTGACTTTGCCGACAACCAGGAAGTGATCGCGATCATCGAAGACCGTCTGGGTATCATCTCGCTGCTCAATGACGAGGTCATGCGACCAAAGGGCAACGACGAGTCGCTCGTGTCGAAGCTCACGTCGATCCACAAGGAGGACAAGCACGTCATCGAGTTTCCTCGTACGTCTCGCACCCAGTTCACGATCAAGCACTACGCTGGTGCCGTCACGTACGAGTCGATCGGGTTCCTGGACAAGCACAAGGACGCGTTGCTGCCCGACTTGTCGGACTTGATGCGTGCGTCGTCCAAGTCGTTTGTCTCGGACCTGTTCAAGAACGAAGAAGGCTTGGCTGCTGCTCCTGCCACCCCGAAGCCTCGTGGAGGCCGAGCTGCTGGAGGTGCTCTCACCGTGGCGAACGTGGGCACACAGTTCAAGGACAACCTGAACGAACTGATGGTGAACATCCGCCAGACCAAAGTCCACTACGTGCGATGCATCAAGCCCAACCAGCGCAAGAGCTCGTCCATGATCGAACACTCCATGGTGATCTCACAGTTGCGGTGCGCCGGCGTGATCGAAGCGATCCGCATCTCGCGTGTGGCCTACCCAAACCGCCTGTCGCTTGAAGAGCTGCTCAACAAGTTCTGGATCTTCGCGCCCAAGCCAACCAACGAGATGTCGCTGCGTGACCGCTGCCAGCAGCTCATGGAGAACATGAAGTTCAAGTCACCGGAAGAATACCAGACCGGACGGACCAAGGTGTACTTCCGCTTCGGAGTACTGGAGGCGATGGAGGAGAAGAAAGCGCAACGGCTCGACTCGCAGGCTCGCAAGCTGCAGCACATCATGCGTGGCTACCACGTGCGTTTGCTGTATCTGCGCAAACTCCAGGCAGTTATCACGCTGCAGTCCGTTGCGCGTTGCGTCGTGTGGATGACTCGTTACCACGCGTTCTGCAAGGCAGTCAAGCGATTGCAAGCACGGTGGCGCGGCATTCGAGGACGCCGTATCGCACGGGAAGTGAAGCGAAACAGGAAGGCGGTCGTGATCCAGCGTCACGTTCGTGGCTTCGTCAAGCGCAAGCAGTTCAAGAGGAAGCGCCAGAGTGTTGTTCGCGTGCAGGCGTTGATGCGGATGAAGATCTCGCGGGCCAAGTATGTGAAGGCCTTGCAGGAGAAGAAGATGCAGGACGACATGGCGTACCAACTTCAGAAGTTGCAAGAGCGACTGCTGGAAGAGCAGAACCGCAACGAGCAGCTCGTGTACGAACGCGAGTCGAACTTGCGCAGCAGCATGCTTCAGAACGAAGCCCCCGCTCCTCGCACGCAACGAGCGCCGTCGTCAGCGCACATGTGGATGCAAGATGCAGACGGTATCATGAGTCAGCTTCAAGAGGAAGTGCACCGTCTTCGCAGGGAAAACGAAGAGAACAAGGCCGCGAACGCAACGTTGCGAAACGAAATGGACAAGCTCAAGAGCGAGAAGGAGGTGGCTGCCGCCAACTTCCACGTCAAAATTCGCCAGTTGGAGGACGTCGTTCGTGACAAGGACAAGAAGATCGCGGCCGCCGAGAAGGAGTGCGGCAAACTCAAGGACCAGCTCGCGACTGCGCTTGAAAACGGAGGCAACCAAAAGTCTGGTGGCAAGGAGCGGCGGTCGCTGTTCCGAACACTGGGCTCCAAGAAGGACCTGTCCAAGGGCAACAACAACAGCGGCGGCGGCGCTTTGCTCGATTCGCTCACAGGTGGAGACGACATTTCGCAGGCGGTGCAAACCTCACTTGCACAGAAATCGGCAGACACAGCGAAGTTCCTCAAGGCGTCCGCGGCCAAGTTCTGGGGCAGCAGCAACGATGTCAATCCGGCGGAAGACCGGTACTCGGATGGCATCTCCACGCAGACGTCGTCGGAGACGGGCGGCCGTCTCTCGCTCATCTCGAGTGTCGGCGCGGTCAGTAACGCCATGTCGAGTCTCAAGGGTAAGCTGTCGGCGGTGAAGGGCAAGTACAACACCGAGAACGGAGGCCTCGGCGACTCCCAGGTCTTCCGTCCGAGCGTGAGCGGCTCCATGGCTCCGATCAACACTACGGCGCCAGTCGCGCCGAACGTGAATGAGGCGTTCAACCTGGACTCGATGCCCGAAGCCCCTCTCCCTCCCGGGTGGGAGGCGCGCTTGTCGCGATCCAAGGGCAAGGTGTACTACTGCAACCCGACTCTCAAGCTCACGCAGTGGGACCGCCCGACCATCGAGTCGCTCAAGGCCAAGAAAATGGCCGCCGTGGCTGCCCAGAAAGCCAAGCAGCAGTGAGTAGACTTGTGGTTGATTCGAACGTGGATCGCTGTGGTGCAGTGGCTGACCCGATGTTGTTGTTCACTTGTAGGGACCGAGACTCGCGAATCATGAGCCCGCCTTCGCACGGCATCGGTATGTTCTGTGGAGTCCGCCACAGTCGCTGAGAGATCGCAGCTAACGCTCGTGCTTGTCGATGAACAGAACACATGGAAGGCTTCATCTAAGTGCACACAAAATCCCACAAATTTCGTTCGGAGAGCAGGACACGTTGCCGGCCTTAAATTTCCGCAGTAACCACAAGTAAATGAAAAGAGGTATCACATGTATCCCCCTCTGCCTCTCGCCCCTTCATCCTTCTTAATATCCGCCACGTTTCGATCCGTCGTAGGGAAAGTACTGATCGGCTTCGAACGTCGGCAGCTCGCCTGCCAGTGCCATCGCCGAGCGACTGTCGTAGCACTTCTGGCACAGATACGAGTCGTCCTGTGCGTTCCAGAAGGCAGCAAACGCGATGGCGGGCTTCATCGCGACGGCGCACACCTCGCAGCACTGGCACTCACTCGGTCTCTCCCAGCTCTGCGTGATCGTCTTCGGGTTGAAGAAGAACGGAAGACCTATAATACGTTGAGTTGGTTATTCCACCGTCAGCATGGCAACTCCATTCCGCGCACTCGTCCAACGTACCAACGATCTCGTCGTCGATCAGCACCCACTGGTCCGGGTACTCGAGGTCTTGGTCCGGTCCGAGCCCGTACGGCTTCCTCGCCGAGCGCGGGTCGTCAGAATAAGCGTTGCGGTACCTCGCGAGCTGCGTCTTGACGTCAAACTCCTTGACAAAGCACCGCCTGATCTCGTCTTTGAGCTGCTTTCTCGCCGCAAACATCCGAAACGCTGACTGCACCAGCACCGCGCTCTTCTCACGGCGCTGGCGCTCCTCCATGTTCTCCTGGAGCTGTTTCATACACCATCCACTCGTGAGTCTGTCGCCACGGTCTCACCAAACTTCACAGACAAACGTACCGTTTTCTCTTCTTCTTTCGCTTCGAGGTCGTTGAGAAACGTGGCTTCGGCCTGGAGCCACTCGCCTTCGGCTTCCTGCCGCTCTTCTTCGACCTGCTGGTCGACCACTTCGATCGTCGCTCGCTCGCGCACTTCGCTCTTGGGCACCACGACCTTGGACTGCTTGTACTTGGCCAGGAGCTGCTTCTCCTGCTCGGCGACCAGCGCCTTGAGCTTCTTCTGCAGCGCCTTCCACTCGCCAGGCTCTTCCAGTGCGATCACCTGCGTCACAAACAGCTTCTTGCGCCTTGTACGATCCGCGATCGTGGCTTCCCATTGAGCCTTGAGAGCGTTGTACGCGTCGGCCGACTCGCGCTTGTGGCGCTCTTTGGTCTCCACTTTTTGCTGCTTGAACGCGTCCCACTGGCGCTGCCGTCTCAAGCGGATCACTTTGTTTTTCTCGACGCCGTCGATCTGCTTGCGCTTCTTCTTGTACTCGTAGTCCTCCCGCATCTTGTCGTACTTGACCGTGACCTCGTGCTTGTAGCGACGCAGCTGTCTCGTGGCCTCGGACGCCCTGTCCAGCATCTCGAGCTCCACCAATTCGCGAGCCTTCGCGTCTTTCAGCCGCCGCTTCTCCTTTGCACGCCTCACTAACTCACGAAAGCAACGCTGAAGCCGCTTGGCCATCTCGCCTCGAATGCGCTCCCGAAAAGCCTCTCTCTCAACGTGGATTTTCTCCATTTCGCGATAGTAAAACTCCAGCAGCTTGCGTTTGGCTGCGATTCGTCCCAGTCGCCCGCGATACACTCGCTGCAGCCTCACTGCGGCTCGGTTTCGCCGCCTCAAGTCACGCATGAAGCGGACAAAGTGCGAGCGCATGCGGAACGCGCCTTGCACTTTGATCGCGGCCTGTACGAGTGTCCACTTGGCCTCGGCAATGCGCCGACCAATCATGCCACGCACTGCTCTTTGGATTTCCGTCGCCGCCCAGCTCTGGATCGCAAACGTCTTCATCTTCGCAAACGCTGAGGCGCGCTGCAGACGCGCGATGCGCTTGAACGCCTTGATCACGAGCTGTCGACTGCGTTTGATGACTCGCGCTGTCTCGTACCACGTGCAGAAGGCGTGCCGCATGCGCTTGGTGCGGTGGTAGTACCGCAGTCGCTCGATCTTCTTGCGGTCCGAGTCCTTTTTGCGGACTTTGAACACGAGCATCCGAAACAACGGTGTGGCCATCTCTTCGAGAAGGATCGTGTGGTCCGAGGCTTTGGTGAAGATCGCTTGCAATGGGGGAAGCGTGAGCAGCTCCTGAAAGCGACGGTGCGCGATGCGAGAAGCGGTCATGCGATGGCGAATGTTGGCGGGCGTCAGCGTGCCAGTGGGCTCGAGCACTTGAGCCTGACGGAACTACGGATCCAACCACCAGAGTTAGAAGCAGTTGGTGACCGGAGAGGCAGTGAGAGTCGCCAGCATACCCGCTCGCTCACGAGCCGCATGCACGCCTGGTTCCGCATGAGCTGCGTGAGCATCAGCGACACGTCGCTGATCTTCACGGCCGTGGAATCACTGAGTCCGTCCAGGAAACCGGCGCTGCTGAAGATGCGGAAGCCCCAGGCCAAGTGCTCTTTCATCGACAGCAGTGGCTGCTGGAACATCCTGCCAGGATCAGTTGAAAACCAGTCAGTTGCCCATAACGGAGACCTTCGCAACAGGGAGATGGAGGCCATACTGCAGCCCGACTAGCAGCAAGCGCCAGTTGACCATGGGTACGTTGTCGCTGGATAGCTCATACGTGTACTGCATCTTCTCCAGGTGGCGGCAGAGCTCGACCTCGACCGGCGATAGCTTGGATTTGTAGCCCACTTCCTCCTCCACGCCGAACACGGCTCGCAGGACGCCCACGAACCGCGGTTTGGTCACCATGTCGTGAGGAAACGACCGATAGCAGCTCTCGTAGATGGCGCGATCGTCTCCTGCGAGCCTCACGCGTCGGAAGCACGGCGCCGCGATCAATCTGGACTGCACAATGGTCCATTAGAGAAACAATATTCACGAGGACAGAGGAGGAGCTGACGTACGAGATGGAAGATCTCTTTCCACTTGAGCGCGTGGAACTTTTCAAGCGTCAAGTTGGTCGAGACAAGCAGCAGGGGCAGCTCCACCGCCCATTTATCGACGGGTTTGCGAGGCGGCAGCCCCTTCGCCGACGTCATCGTCTGCACGGGTGTGTCCTCTTCATGCTGCCGACTCTCATGCTGATCCTCAGCGGATGCTGCGGTGACTTTGCCGTCGTCTGGACCACGCTCAGGGGAGTCCATGAGGCTCCACGCATGGCCCCAGGACGCTACGAGCAACCGTGAAGAGACGCGCGGAGTCTACGAGAAAATAGAGAGAGAGCCACGTAACTGGATGGACAGTAACAGGACGAGTCGCGTTGAACGAGATATTTGTATTTGAGCGGATCCGGTACCAGCAGAAGCGCGTTGATACAAAGTGCAAATCAAGTCATGAACTGAGTGAGAGCTACAGCCATTGTCTCGTGCACTGCCGAGCCAGCGACGGCTGCCACGCAACGACGCGATGGCTGCGAGCAAAGTACGAGT
The DNA here is from genome assembly GCA_023337875.1 of Pythium apleroticum. Taxonomy (NCBI): domain Eukaryota; phylum Oomycota; class Peronosporomycetes; order Pythiales; family Pythiaceae; genus Pythium; species Pythium apleroticum. The sequence continues at coordinate 21,069 of JAADXN010000163.1, read as the reverse complement.
CCAGTAACTGAGACCAAGCCTCGGCCCGCAGGCGGAGGGGGAGGGCTCACTTAGCCCATGTGCACGCTCACGGGCTTGCCCTGCGCGCCCATCTCCTTGAGGTGGCGGAAGTGGGCCATGATGGCCGTGGTGAAGTCCGGCAGCACGGTGTACTTGATGTTGTACTTCTTGCAGACCTCGATGATGATCGGCGCGATGGCCGGGTAGTGGTACTGCGAGACGCCCGGGAACAAGTGGTGCGTGACCTGGTAGTTGAGCGCGCCGGCGAAGAACGTCGTGATGGCCGAGCCGTGCGAGTAGTCGACCGACGACTTGACCTGCGACACGGCCCACTCGTCGGCGACCGTGGGCGAGGCCTCGTCGCCGTTCGGGTAGTCGCACTCGGTCGAGACGTGGCTCACCTGGAAGTTGAAGGCCAAGTACCAGCCCGTGACGAACTCGCAGAGCAGGAAGACGCCCCAGTACTCGGACGACGGCACGTGGAGGTGCGCCAGCGGGATGTAGATGCGGTAGAACGCCCAGAACGCCTTGGCCGTGAGCAGGTGCACCCAGGCCGTGAGCGCGTGCGGGTTGACGCGGATCGGGCCGTTGGTCAGCGACACGAACGTCTCGAAGATGTCCTGGAGACGGAACTTGATGGCCAGCACGCCGTAGAGCGGCGGCAGGTAGATGTGCTGGAACTTGTAGATCGGCAGCAGCACCTGGCGCTCCACGATGCGGCGCACGTCGCTCTTGAAGTTGACCGGGAGATCCGGGTCGGCGCCCGCGACGTTGGTGTAGATGTGGTGGCCCACGATGTGCTGGTTGAGCCACGAGACCATGCAGCCGCCGGCGAACCAATCGAAGACGCCGCGGCCCACGAGGAACCAGCCCGTGGGGCTGCTCGACCACGCGGCGTGCGACGAGTCGTGCATCACGTGGAGCAGCGGCAGCGCCTGGCACACACCGAACACCACGGCCCAGAAGTACATGGTCGCGAGGTTGCCCGGGATGAGCTTGTTCATGCCGGCGTACGCGAGCGCCGCGACGACGAACACGAGCGCCATGCGCCAGATCGCGCCGTACGGGCTCTTCGGGTCGATGTTGTTCTTGACGAAGTACTCGTTCACGCGCGCCGCGCACTCCTTGTAGAAGCCGCTGTCCGGCTTGTACACGGGGAACTCGGTCGGGCCCACGAGCTTGCCGATGGCGTACTTGCCCAGGATCTTCTCGGCGCGGTTCGAGAACGGGTGGTACGAGTCGAACGTGTCCGTGCACTCGCGACCGGCGTGGAGGTGGATGAGCTCGCCGCCGCCCGGGTGGCGGTCGGCCCACTCGGTCACGTCGTACACGACGCCGCGGATGATCACCCACGAGCTCTTGGGCGTGTTGTGCTTGGCCACGTCCTGCCACGTGAACTCGCCGCCGTTGCTGGCGGCAGCGGCCGCAGCGGCGCTCGTCGTGAGCGCGGCATCGGCCGTCGAGGCGGGCTTGCGCTCGCGCAATCCTGTGGGTTTCCAACCGCAACGAAACGTCAGCACACTGGGTCTGTGGATCGAATGGCTACAGAGACAGGTAGGCGCCCAGGGGACTCACCGCTGGTGTCGATCTCGCTGCGTGGCGCCATGGTCTTCCCTGTGGCTCCTCCTTCGGTGGTTTCTCCGCGCTTCTCCTGCGCTCGCGACAAATCTCCAAGTGGCTCAGGTTTGGCTGCGGGCCACTGCTGGACCACCTCTTCCAACCCGATTCTGCGGGTGCTCGGTCGCCTCTGTTTAGTGGCCAGTAGGGTGCTTTCACGAGGTGATCTCATCGGGCGTTGCGATCGGCGGGCATAGCTACATCGAATCGGGTTCAGCATTGTATGCTTTATAGAAGGTTCAAAATACTTGAATTATTGATAGAAGGCGAAAGTATCATGAGACATATGATTTGTTGCAGGTTGGCTCACAGACCCGCGACGTCACCGGGACAGTGGCTATGACGAGGCGGTGAGCTCTTCACCACACACAAGTCGCGCGTCTCTTGCGACTCAGCCGAGCGGTTTGGATCGGGTTTCAAAATGGGACAAAAAATGGAAGGTCTCGCTGCCTCTGCGAGGCCCTTGTATGATGAGGTGCTAAAGTTTGATGCGGATGTTGGCGTGCTCGAGCAGCGTCGCCACCACGGAGACGGCGAGCATGTACACGCAGAGCACGCCGCCGGCCGTGAGCGGACTGGCGTAGATCGTGCGCATGGTCAGATTCACGGCCCCCGTCGCGAGATTCGCCTGAGCATCAATCATCGCAATGAATCAGTCAGTTGACGCGGATACCAGTACCGACGGGGAGCGCACACGTACGATGAGGAAGACGAAGAGCTGGTTGCGGCTGATGCCCTTGAACAGCAGTGGCGTGCGTGGCAGGAGGCTGGAAAGAACGCGAGTGAGTGCGCGATCCAGGGGACTGAAACCGATGAGAAGAGAGAGAGAGAGAGAGAGGGCGTACCTGACGACGTAGATGCCGGTGTACGCCGTGAGGAGAAACGTAGACTCAGCGAGCACCCACAGCACGTACGAGAGGTTCACCATGCGTCGCGACGGACGCGACACGAGCCGCACGGAGAGGAACGTGGCCACCACCAGCACGAGCGTCGCCATGGCCAGCGTCATCGTCAGCCAGCGCATGTTACGGACGACCTTGCCGCCGTTGCTGTCCATGTAGCTGAAGATCACTTGGCCGGTGTAGACGGCAGCGACGTAGAGAGACGTGTAGCCTGACAGCATGGGAGATTCTTAGCCTACGAGTATTATGACGCACCCTCACAGAGTAGTAAATGTACCGAGCAAACTGAGGATGCCTTCGCGGTTCTGGGAGAAGAGATCATCGCGAGGGGCATTCAAAATGAAGTCTTCACCGCCAAAGTGCGTCAAATAGATCTGGTAGCCTGATCAGAAGCATGCATGTCAGCCAAATAACCACCGAGATATCAAACGCCATAGCCTGCACTCACCAACGCTGAGCAGCAATGCTATGACTGGAGAGCCGGCCCACTTGCCGAAGATCTGCAGCGCGGAGAAGAGCAAGTAGACGCCTGCGAGCGTGAAGTAGAAGTTCCAGTGGACGCCGTACTCGCTCACGTGCTCCTGGTAGTTGACGCCCTTCACCGTGAGGAACCGAACGAAGCCCAGCACGAGCACGAGCGCAATTGGACGCAAGAAGGCGTACGCACGGCTGGCAATTGACTGCGGGCGCTCGTCGCCTCGAAAGCTGACGGGTACACGATAGTGGTAGTTAGATACAGGACGCGGCAGCTCCCACTGGGTAGTAGACTCTGAACTTACCGTTGTTTGCCGTCAGCGCGAGGGCGCGTTGACCGCGCGTAGGACGACACGACGGCAGACGAAAAGATGAAAGCACCGACGCCAATATCCATCTACGCGGACGTAATTCAGTACGTTAGAGGTGAATAGAAGACGGATTGCGTGCCATGAACTTACCACGCTGAAGCCGAAGGTCTCGGTCTTGGCGAATCGACGAGGGAAGACGGTGAAGTCGACGGCCAAGATCGCGAACACGCTGCCAAAATCCACAAGTCTCGTGAGTTTCGAACGCAAAAAGCCTCATACGTGGCCAGTCCACTCACGTCGAGAGCATGATCTGCGCGCGGAAGCACGTGAGGAAGGACAGCTCCGACTCCAGCAGCTGCCCCATCTTCTCCTTGCGGCAGTGTTTGAGCACGAACTCACGCGCGTGTTTCCACGACATCCAATTGAGCAACGCGGCTGAGAAGTAGACGGCAAACAGCAGCGGAAGCGCGTACTGCGCGAACGTGAAGGCCACCATCGTCGGCAGCGTCAGCACGAGGAACTCGACTAGGATCGTGACGGGGATCGCCTGGAAAGTCCACCATCCCATACATCAGCAAACGCTCGGAATCGAACAGTGCAACAAGGCGAGGCATCATACGAAGTAGCCGGACCCGACGGTGCGCAGCCCAGCGACCTCAAGCAGCAGCAGCAGCTCGCTGTAGAGCCACTGCGTTCCCTGTCACAGAGAAACAAAGGTCTCGTCAGAATTCTTCTTTGTCTACGACTCCAGAGCCGTGCAGATACTCACCGGCATCAGCGCGAAGAGCAGAAACACCTCGCGACCAGTGGTGCCCTGGATGTCGGCCACGAACGCCTCCTTGGCGCGCTTGTACTCGTCATCCGTGATGATCATTGCGGCTGATTTGTCCTGCTTCAATTGCCATTGACGTGGAGCTCAAAAAGTGAACGGCTCATGCCGTAATTTCAGCCAATCACCACATGTTAAATAGTTAAATATGGCCAATGGAAGCTCATTTGAGTATTGGCCACATCACGATGACTGGTACGAATGGAAGACCATGGCGTCGCGCGTGCGCGGCGTCTGCGCTTCGCTACAGGTAGCGATGTGCATGCAATGCTGGCTCCTAACAGTCTCTATGTGTGCGTGGTTACTGTAGACTACAAGGAGGAGCAGGCGATGGAGGTGGAGGCCCTGGAGGCCATCTACATGGAGGAGTTCACCAGTACGTGGAGGATCGTAGCCATTAATCGTCCTCCTCAGCGCGCGACTGATTGATGCTTCTGGTCTGTAGAGCTGACGGACGAGCCGCTCTCGTACCAGATCCACGTCGTGCCGAACCAGGATGGCCAGGGCAACTTCGTGGCGCTCACGCTCAAGTGTTTCATCCCGGAGTCGTACCCGGACGAAGAGCCACGGATCGAGATCGTCGTGGAGAAGGGCATTAGCGACCCGCAGCAGAAGGAAATCAAGCAGATCATCCAGGACCAAGTGAGCGAGAACATGGGCATGGCCATGATGTACACGGTGAGCGAGGCCGTGCGCGAGTACCTCGTGGAAAACAACCGCGAAGGCAACGACGGCTCCGAGTACCAGGAGATGATGCGCCGCATGGAGATCCGAAAGAAGAAGGACGACGCGAGCGACGCCGCCGAGGCGCTCGTCATCTCCAACGCCAAGGCCGAAGTGAAGAAGAACGACCACGGTGCGTTTGCGCTGCTTTTTGCGTGGTCACGATCGATCATACTCAACGTGGTTGCGATTTGGGGTTTTGTGATGTAGGCACGCCTGTGACGGTCGAGTCGTTCATGGCGTGGCGAGAAAAGTTTGAGCGCGAGATGAAGGTCAAGAGCAAAGACACGATCAAGGACGAGGCCCAGGCCAAGCTCACGGGCCGCATGCTGTTCACCCGCGGTCTCGCCAAGGACGAAGTCGTGGAGGCTGGCAAGGAAGACGAGGACGACGAGGATGACGAGGACGACGAGGACTACGTGGAGGGCGAGGATGACGACGACGATGAGGACGACGACGATGAGGACGATGAATAGGGCGCGTCGCCGACACCAAGTAGATGGATGGGAGGTAGATTGGCACTACGCGGAACACACCTCTGGAAGCAACGTAATTCAACTCGTTTGTAGGATCCTTTACCGCACTTTTCACTCATACTTATAGAACGTCACGCCACAGCACGACACGGGCATACGGACCGACGAACGGACGGACGGACAGACGCACGCACGCACAAACGAGTGGCGTCACTCGTTCACGAACGAGACGTGCTGGATGAAGGACACGCGCTTGCGCTTGCGGAGAGCAGCGGCGCCAGCGCGCGGACGCATGCGATGCGACGCCTTGGACGCATGGGTGCCCCATTTCAAGTGGTAGAAGAGCGCCTCCGTGAGCAGCGACTCGCGGATCACGCGGTCCTCGACCAGTGGTCGCACTTTGCTGTAGAGATCACTGACGCTCATGGTCGGGAACCGCACGTGTTCCATCACGTCGGAGAGCACGTCCAAAATGGGCTTGTCCGACGACGCGACGCGAGCCTCTCCCCACATCACCAGCGCCTCCATGAGTGCGATCTCTTTGATCTGGAGGTCATCTTGCTCCACAATCTGGAGAACATCGACCGTCAGTCCTACACTCCAAGCTCTACTAAGGTCACACTCGGAGCACGAAGACGTACCTCGCACAAGACTTTCTCCGGTATCTGCGCCATGAGCGGATCTCGGAAGATCTCCTGGGCGTGGATCAGCACGAAGCCCTTGCAGATCTCCCGAAGCCCCGAAAGCTCATACATCTCGGATCCGATCAGCAGCCCCACGACGTTTTGAAGGTCGACCGTCACCTCTGCAAGTAAAGAGGTCAATAGTCAGCTCACAATTAGCAGGCGCATCCCTCTTTGCTACGAGCGTACCTCCTGTGTAGATGAATACCAGCATCTTCTCCAAAATGCGGGCGTCCACACCGTGGATCTGGACTTCCCGCTGGGTGGCTTCACGCATTCGGCCGGTCAGCATCGCTCGAAATGGCTCGGAGCTTGCCGCCAGCATGAACTTGTGCGCGTAGAACTTCTTCATCTCCTCCTCGCCTTCGTCGTCGCAATTGACACGTGCACACAGCACGACGTCCGCGCCGATCATCGACTCATCAAAGCACGGGGACGAGGCGTCACCGCTGCCGCTACTGCCGATTGCTCGCTTCAGCCGAGTCGTGAGGTCGCGGTGGTTCGTGTACGAAGACGACGCCGGCTTGGCGTGCGCGAGGCTGCCCGCCGCTGCGCCATAGTCTTTGGAGTTCGTCTCGGACGATGTTTCTGATCGGTAGTCGTCATCCTCCGCCGATACACCGGCCGAGTCGAGAGGCGAGTTGTTGGATCCATACAGTTGCGGCGAGTGTGCTTGCAGTGGCGCTGCAGGGGGATGGGATGCTGTGGTTGTCGTCGTGGCTCCTGGACGAATGGCTGGCTGATTGCGCGGGCTGTCGGCGGCCACTCCGGACGAGCTGTGGTCAGTCTGCTCGTCATCCTCACGCTCCGTCATGTCCTCGTCCCCTAGTGAGTCCACGAAGTCCCGTATCCGCACATTCCGCGCGCCAGAGCGCCGTGCGGCCGCCATGATGCGAGGCTCTTCTGCAGGGCGCTTGGCTTCACCGCCGTTGGGCCGTTCTCCGTGGGTGGAAATAGAATGCAGTCGTATGATTGGGTGATAAATGAAATAAGTCTGATTATCAGCCAATCCGAATACGATTACTTCCTCAGTCACATATCTTTCGACAGATTCCCGACACAAAGTGCATTGGGGCGAAGAGCTGCTCGGACGAAGAGGTCCGGCGCGTGTTTAGAGGCACTTGCAGGGCGGCGGGGACGCAGAGGATACCACAGGCACCATGATTAAGGGAATTATGATCGTCAACAACCACGGCAAGCCGCGCATTGTCAAGTTCTACGAGCACGTGGTGCGTTTACGATACAATCCGTGATATCGAACTTGGGATTGGCGCGAGGTACAGAAGGAGATGGAGCTGACGGACAGGTTTCGCTCCGTGCTGATGTCAGCCTGACGCAGAGCAGCAAGCTGTTATCCGCGATATCTACACGCAAGTGTCCAAGCGCCCCGACACACTGTGTAATTTCCTCGAGGGGACGTAAGTAGCGGCAGCGCTGACTCCACGTGCAGTCGATTGGAGCCGAATTGACATTGTGGCGTTTGTGCAATGGCAGTGTGCGCTACTGGGGCGACGGCGTGAAGCTCATTTACCGCCACTACGCGACGCTGTACTTCGTGTTCGCAGTTGACCAGCAGGAGAGTGACCTGGGCATCCTCGATCTCATTCAAGGTGGGTTCAGGAACTCTTGGCTACATGAATCAACACTCGGATACTCAGTCACTGAGCTCTGCGAATCATACGAATCGTAGTGTTCGTGGAGACGCTGGACAAGATCTTCGAGAACGTGTGCGAATTGGACCTGATCTTCCACAGCGACAAGGTGCACTACGCACTGGACGAGATCGTCATGGGTGGTATGGTGCTGGAGACCAACATCAACGAGATCCTCACGGCCGTGAACGAGATGAACCGCCTGGACAGCAACTCGACCAAGCGCGCGCTTCCAGGCACGACCAAGCGGCCGTAAACGCGCTTGTTGTGTAGCCGAGTAGTGGAGGGAGCATAGGGGCAGACAATTTATGTACAAAAGCGAATGACCATGTCACCATGACCGCTCGTTTATATAACTCAGTGTTCTCATGCGCATCTCATCTCTAGATCAACACACCCTTCTTCTTCTGTGGCTTGGCCTCGCCCTCGGTGGTCGCGGCCGCTACAGCCGCAGTCAGCGCTCGCGCCTCTTCCTCACGCGCCTTCTTCACACGCTCAGCATCCGCCAACGCAGCAGCCTCGGCCGCCGCCGCAGCAGCCTGCTTGGCCTCGTCCGTTGGCACAGTGCCGCCCAGATTCACAACCAGCTCCTCCAGCAGCTGAACGCGCTCAGTGAGCTCTCCATTTTCAGCCGCGAGCTTCTCGTTCTTCTGCTTGAACGTTACGAGCTGCGACGACAGCGACAGCGTGATGAACGCAATACCGATGTTAAACACGTTCAGCTTTTGGGTCTTGAGGTGCGACAGGAACGACGTCGGGTACTCGACTGCAGACAAAGCGACAGCCAGAAATCAGCGATAATGCAGCAACTCATCCACAACTTTCACCCAAAACGAACCCTGACGAGGCGCCTTCGAGGCAGCGGCCTGCGCCTGGCTGGAGAAGCGACGCACGCGGCGCATGGAGCTGGAGACGCGCTGCATCATCGTGGTCTTCGATCGAATTTTCAATTCCGCGTTCGGTCAAATCAAGTCACGTCGGTCACGTGTGGCGCTCTCCAGCACTTGCGGATCACGAACAGAATGATGGTAGAGTTGGGGTCAGATGATGTGGTCCACATTATCTATGCATGTTTCGGTGTGTACCACATTATCTGGTAGACATGGCTTCAACTTGCTTGGCAGTTTGGCTCAGGAGCGTGACGAAGCGGTGGCGTTGCGTTGTGGTTGTCATGGCAGCAGCGAGCGATTGGCTCTCCTCTCTCGAAAGCGCAGGTGAGAGTACGCTCTTGTCGACGAGGAGACTGGTGATCGTGGCGTGAAAGTGGTCTGAAATACCACACCAAAACAAGTTAGCGGAGACCATCGGAGCAAAGTGGATACACAAGGCAAGGCACGCACCTTTCAACGGTGCAGCGATGCGTGGCGCGTGAAGTAGCTGGAAGAGGAACTGCCAGAGGTTTCGCTGCTTGTAGTTGACTCGCTTGGGGCCGAAAACCGAGAGAGCAGCGCGAAGGATCGGCGGTGCAGCAGCTGCGAGCGTCTTCCCGACTTCGGGCGAACAGCTCCACAGCGCTTCTGAGCTGCACAAGTCGAGAAGAAAGTCGCACACAGCGTCGCAAATGCCTTGAACTTGGTGGTCGATGTCGAGAAGCAGACAGGAGAGCCGCAGGGTGGTCATCAGAATCGACGTAGACGCGAGCGACGAGGGGAAATGCCGGAGAAGATGGCGTAATAGCGCGAACAGCTCGATGATCTCGGGTGTGAGTAGCTCCGTGGATTGCTCGCTTGAGAAAAGAGCATCCATGCGCTTGTGGTTTGCTGTGTCGTCGTCAGCAGCGTTGAAGTGGAGACGGTGTGCGCATACTTGAAGAATATTCTGAGGTAGAAGGTGTCAGCCAGCATACACAAACGAGGCCAAATGGTGAGCGACACGTACCGCGGCGATATCACGAGCAACTGATGCAAATGATTCATGATGTGTGGCGGCGTTGTTGACGATTGAAGAGAAGCACTGGAGCGTGGGCGCCGACACTGCGTACGGAAACCACTGTAAGCAGTACTGGATAACCTCTCGCAGCTTGTCCGTCGGAGTCGCCGCGTTCTTCACGACTGCCGAGCTGAAATACCGCAGCGCGCATTCTCGGAAATTGCTGTCGTGGCCATGAACAGCGATGGCAGAGGCGACTAGAGGCCACAATTGGTCAACGAGTGCGAGGCTACGGTGGTCAGACGTGACGCCTCCGATCGCTCGACCCAGACGAGTCAAGCTTTCCGATGCCAGCAGCGAGTCTTGACTTGCGATGTGTTGAGTCAGTGGAGTGAGGATAGCGTTGCAAAACGACGTGAAGTCTGCGAGAACATACAGCTGCATGATCAGAGGAGGTGTAACTCATTCCTGAAACGGGTGCCCATGCCGACGTACCCGACTCGTTGAGACCGTCTGTGATTCGACAAGATGCCTCGAGTATATCACACGCAGCAGAACTCGGCGATGCTGGTGATAGCTGCTGGCATGTCTGGGCTGCCAGGTTGAGTAGCTCGCGACGCTCGTCCGTGTCAGTGTATTGCCTGGACATACGAGGAAGCAACTGTCAGTTTGATGTACCATCCCACAAGAGCCGTAGCCATTTGAACACGAACACGATGCTCTTGCTCAACCCCAACAGTGCATGAGCGCTGATGCCGAACGATGCTAGCGTGTCGAGTCCTTGGTATAGAAATGACGCCACTCGAAGGTACACTTCACCCGGCAAGACGAGCGATTTGCTCAACGACTGGAAAAACCTGGACGTACAAGTCAGCATTCTCTACAGTCCTGCGATGCAGACAGAGGCACATGAACGCACCGCGTAGAGCCACGAATGATGAGTGGATGGCGTGGCAATTCGATCGAGTCCAGCAGAATCTGCTGCAGTAGCTGCGCTCCTTCGTGAGACGACTGCAGCCTCGCGTCGTCATCTTCGTCCAGCTCATCGTCATCGTCATCTTCGGAGTCGGACGAATCGATATCGAAGAGCTCGATCGTGAACTCCAGCAAGTAGAGAACGGCATCAAGCGTTGCAATATCCGTTGACGATCGCAACAACGCAGCCATGCCTTTCACACAAGACGAACCGCGCTCACTAGCAGGGGCCGTCGGCCACTTGGTGAAGAGACTCAGCATCGTATCAGCGACTTCTCTGAGAGCATGGGAGATATTCCGTCAGTCCAGTCCGAAGCGATCAACCATTAAATGCACTTACTGCCTCAGACTTGTCACGCCCTCGACGTCTGGCTCGTCATCGGTCGGCGTAGGAAGCGTTTGCGAGTCAACAAACCACTTGGGGTACCGGCACCGCTCGATGAGAGCATTCACGAGATGACTCAGCACACTTCCAAGCTGGTCGGGAGAGAATGCGTTCGACAGAAGTTGTAACTGGACGCCTTGGTGGACGCTGCCATCCAGTAGAAAGAACCAGAACTCGAGTGTGGGCTGCGCGACTTCCGCGTCCGGATACGACGTACAGGCCAACATAAGCTCCATGAAGCTGACGGCGATCGTCGATGACAGTGGTGATGCCACAGAGACAGCATAGATCTCTTGGCCTTCGGGCGAGAAGACCGCGACAGAATGGTGAAGAGCGACAGCACTGGCTATGCGGGCCATTGCCCGGCACCGCACGAGCGTCGTGTCGTCCGTTGATGCGGGTCCAGAGTTGGTGATGAGAAGCTGCTTCGCAGACTGGAGCCAGATGACGGTCTCAACAACCGCTTCAATGATATCTGGTGACAGGAACAGAGGATCGCTTGGAGTGCTTGTGAAGATGTCCACAACGATCTCACCAGCGGCCTACGAGAACCAGGTCTTCAGGGCACGACTCCAGCAGGGGATAAGAGCAGTGTATGCGTACCTTTGCTGCGTGCTCAACACCATTTGTAACAGTCGACAGCAACGCTGATAAAAGAGAGCTCCGTCGAAGCGTACTGATGTCAATTCCGAGGGTAGGACATGCGGCGACGAAGCCGATGCTCCAACTTTCGATGCATCGAAGGGCACTCTCACGAATCGCACCGCTGCACGCACATCCGACACGTTAGCGACAGACACGTAGCAGTTTTATATGGAATATCCACTTACTTGGACACGAGTGCTGCGTGCGCTACTCGAACGATCTCCGCCACGTAGACTTGGAAGGCATTCGCGTGCTGCTGGAGCTCTTGCTTGTCCACGTACACGGTTTGAAGCTGACTCGGAATAGCTCCATAGATTTCTAGCAACTGCATGGAGTGAAACAAAGCGCCATTTAACCATTGTTCCTGACGCACATACACAGGGATGGACAGCAGTCCGCTTACCATGATCGAGCCGGCTGGGGTTTGTGCAGAGTTGAGGTGTTGTAGGTCATCGTGCCAGTGAGGCCACCCGTGCGCGTGCATCTTAACGATCAAGTCGGCAGCAACCACACACGCGACACGCAGTGCAGGCGAGTACGCTGCCCCCAGAGCTGATCGAGCGCTCTCCGTAAGCCACGACATGACAGTCTACGCGTCATCAAGTGATGGCGTCAATTGAGTTCCCACGCAGCCTCAGAAGCCCACGCAATCCTTACTTCGCGGACAACGCCATGTTGCTCTGCAGTCGTCGCCTCCCATCCCTGCGCGACCTTCAGACGCAATAGCTGCATCGTTACGATCAGCACGGCCGGCGGCAGCGTCGTTCCCTCGGCGTTCTCGCGCATCTCCTGCGACGCACGCTGCAGTACTTGCAGCGCCACATGCCACGCATCGCTCGTCGCCTGGAAGGCAATGAGCCACTCGTTTGCAGACCGCTGCTGTGGGCTTCCAGGCGCCGCCTCGAAGAGCTGACGCGCCGTTGCCACGAACTGGAGCTCCATTCTCGTCTTGCGTATCTCCCCCAACAACCGGATCCAGACTAGGAGCGATAAAGTTTCAAAGGAAATGCATCAGACTATGACTAAGATCTGATACTCATCAGATGCAAAGATGAAGCCACTTGAAGTGAAATGGCGGCACGCCTGTCTATTTGAGCGGCTCTAGCGAGTCCAGTGGCCAGCGCGGGCGGTATTTGGCTCCGACGGGCTCGCTCCGCATGCCAAGCTCGTACCGCTCCACGCCAGCCCACGAAATCATAACGCCGTTGTCCGTACAGAGTTTGGCAGGAGGGAAGACGACCTGCAGCGCTTCCTCGGTTCCGGCTTCCTGTATCCGTTCACGGAGGTATTGGTTGGAGGCGACACCTCCGCAGACGACGAGATGCTTCATGGCGGAGCCAACACGGTCGCGTCCCCACTGCGCTGCACGCCGCGTTCGCCGGACGAGCTGGTCGACCGCTCGCCTCTGGAAGGACGCACAGAGGTCGGCCTTAGTGGATTCGTCGAGCGACTCAATGGTCCGGAGCTCCCGCAGCATCGCCGTCTTGATGCCAGAGTAAGACATATCACAGTCCTACAACAACAAACAATCACAGCATGGTGAGATAGGCTGCCATCAATGCATGCAACGGACATGAAGAGACACTGACTCGTCGACGCGTCATTGGCTCGCTGAACGGAAACGCGCGATCGTTGCCCTTCTTGGCGAGCTCTTCGATGAGCTTGCCGCCATGGACGCCTGGGTTGTCCGCGGTCAGCTCCAGCATCCGCGCGACTTTGTCGTAAGCTTCGCCTACTGAGTCGTCCAGCGTGTTGCCCAGCAGCTCGTAGTCTCCGATACCACGCGCCAGCACGAGACAACAGTGGCCACCCGAAACGAGAAGCACGAGGAACGGGAACTCGGGACGAGATGGAAGATCAAGCTATATACAACCAAGAACGACCAGGTAAGTGATACTTCCAATCAATACAGTACATGTGCTGCAGGACGGAGAGCTCACCGACGGAAGACGCGCGACAAGCACGTGGGCCTCCAAGTGGTTGATCTGGAGAAAGTCGATCTTGTGGTCGATCGCGAGTTGCTGCGCTGTCGCGAGACCGACGCCGAGACACGGTGAGAGGCCTGGCCCAGAGGTCACAGCCACGGCTGACAAGTCTGAGATCGATGAGAGACCGCTGCGCAACAACAGCAAGCGTTTGTGAGCCCACACAGATGAGAGTAATATCAAGCGGATGGCAAGCGGCACCTCTGCTGGATAGCGGCTTCTAGGACGTGTGGCAGATTCTCCTCGTGAGCTCGGGCTGCTAGTGCTGGCACAATGCCTGGAAATGATCGTCACGTAGGTCCTACTGTCAGTTTGATTGCTATCCTCGCCCTCGTAGTCATGCGAACGCACCTTGCCACTTGGCGTTAAGCTCCCACTGCGAGGACACGACGTTGCTCAACACGTTGCCCGTGGAGTCCACGACTGCGACTGCCGTGTCATCACAACTCGTCTCAATGCCCAGGACGTACGATATGCTGCGCGTTGAGCCAGCGCCACGAAGCCCACGCGCCAGGAGCGCCGCCGTTCGCGCTCGCGCCACGCCGACGACGTTCATCATTTCCACGCCAACAGAAATGAACGGCTCAATTGAGTCGGCTTCGACGCTATATCAGTATGATTTCCACTGCAATGAAGTGGATTTTCCTCCTGTGTACTGTTTTAACGTCGGCGTCCCACAGGAAAGGCGGCATGCGGCGACGCAACGGTTTGTGTGTGTGGGAGGAACATGCAGACTCGCTCGTTGCATCGACCACATTCAACTTGTTGGGATTAAATTACAACTGCATTTGAGTGTACGAATTACGATATGCAACGCCGCCGCGGTTCCTGGATGGCCCTGGAGGCGAGAATTAGTCGGTCGTGAAGCCATAGAGCTCCGTGTCCAGCACGGCGTACAGCACAGCCTTGAGCTTGCTCTTGAGGTTGTAGCGAGGCAGATCGAGGCGGTTGAAGCACGCGTGGCTGCGCACGTAGCCACCTTCGTCTTCCATGTCGACGCCCTTGAGGGTGAACGGACACAGACGACCCTCGTAACTCGTCAACGCACCAAAACCTGCGAGCGGCACTCGTGAAGAGCCCGTGCAGAACAGCAATAACCGCCGTCGGTACTCGTTCGGCATCTCGCGGACGATGTCCCAGAACCACTCGCGCACGGGGTGCTCGATGAGATCCGACGTGTACTTCGAGTTGCGCTCCCAGTCGTCCACGTCGATCTCATCCGAGCCCGAAAGGATGTAGTCCAGCTCTTCGGCGTCGAACATCATGAGCATCTCCGGCGGCATGACTTCGTGGAAGCCCTTCAAGAACGCGAAGAGCTGGGTCGAGACGCTGTCGAAGAGCAGGTACTTCATCTTGCAGTCCACGTACTCGAATTTGTTCTCGTCGGTCACGTCAATGTTGCGGCCGCCGGGGATGAGTTCCACGACGATCGTCTCGCCAGCGGCGGACTGCTCCGTCACAGTGAAATCCAGGCCGAGATCGGCCACGCCGTCGTTGTCCAGCAGCCACAACATGCTCTTGTACGCATCTGGATCGAAGTACTCGAGATCACTGAAGGTCACGGGCTGGCCAAGCAGGATCTTGAGCAGCGGCAGCGACAGGTGGAAGCCCGTGACGTTGCCTTCGAGAAGTGCGCGTCCCATCAGGCGACCGACAGCGTAGTAGTGGGCCAAGTGGTTGTCGCCGATGTCGCGCTTCGACATGGGATTCAGGTAGAACGTGCGGTCCTTCGTGTCGAAGCACTTGAAGATGCCAGCCTTGCGAGACACGATCTTCTCGAAGATCTGGACGAGCCACTCGCGGTAGACACCGCCCGCATCAATGCCTTGCTCACCGATGAACGACATGCGGATGGTGCAGCGAGAGAAGCGTTCAGGGGTCGACGCGAGCGTCTCGATCGAGTCCTGGAGCATTTCCTCTCGGCGGATCTTGACCTTCAGAAGCGACTGGTCAGTAGGCACGAGCACCGTGGACGTGCGGGTCACAAACTCGGCGATCTTGGTCGGGAAGTCCAGCAGTGAGTGGTCGACGAGCACCTTTGGGTCTTCTTTCAGATCCAGCTCCACACTATCATTGAGTGCGGGGCGAGCTGGGTCGGCGTTGACCGACTCCACCAGGCTTCTTGGTCGGGTCGCGAATTCCTGGAGCAGCCGTCTGTTGACGTCCTCGAGTGATGAGAGCTGCAGCTCTTCGTTCTTCTTCTGTCGTCGCTCCTCGTCAGTGAGCTCTGTGCTCTCAGTATCGTCGTCCTCCTCGGCGTCGACGACAACAGAGCGACGAGGCGTATCCTCACTCTGTTCAGCAGCCGATGACTCACCGCTGGGGGTGGCGGTCTCGACGGTAATTACCACCTCCTCCTCTGCGGAGGCCTCGCGTGGCTCGCCTTCTGGCTGGGTTTCAGCAGCCGCCGCCTCGGCTTCAGCGGCCGCCGCTGCTGCCGCGGCCTGCTTCTCTCGCTCCTCCTTTGCCTTGGCAGCTCGCTCCAAAGCCAGCGGGTCGTCCTTAAACTGCAAAACGTAGCCTGGGAACTGAGTCTCCGAGCCAACGCTTGCGTCACGGTACCAGTACAGCTTCCCTTCCACGTCGACCTTACGAACCCACTCCTTGCGCTTTCTACAAACGAAGGAAGACATGTCAGCTGAGCCATCAGGGTGGTAATCATTCGAGATGTCACTGTCCACTCACCGAGCACGCGCTTGACGACGGTGGTTGAGCGTCGCCGACACACGCTGGCGTTCCTGGTGGAGCTTGTCCTTGGTCTTCTTCTTCTTCTGGCCGTCGTCCGGGCACTCAATGGGCGTACCGCAGATCGTACAGAAGATGTTGCGCTTGAGGTTCTCGAAGCCACACGCCAGACACACGTTGAATCCTTCCTCCGCGTCCCGTAGCGCTGCATCCAGCCTCAGATTAGCTGAGCTACCGATCATCAACACCAAGAGGTTCGGTGAGTCAGTCGTCCATACCCCACACAACACATGCAGCGGCGTACGCACTCTGGCAGCAGGGGCATGTGGAGCGTGTACCACTTGTGCGTGCGGTTCATCGAGATGAAGTTGTGCACGAGGCACCCGCACGAGCCGAGCATGCCCGCGACGATCAGCGCCACGAACAGCACGGTCTGTCCGTCATCAGCCATGCTTGCGCCCTCGACGCTCGCCTGCTCTTCCGGTGCGCTCGCTACAGTTGGAGAACGCCGGCAATGTCGACGAAGATGACGATCTGCTGCAGCCTCGGGGGCGAACGCGAGAAGGCAGTCGAACGACGCAGCGCGCCAAGGCAAATGCAATGCGGATCGTTCCTTCTCTCACGCTCGCGCGGTCGTGGGACACAGTTTGAGGGTCTCAACAGCCGAGTTCCAGACTTCCAGGATGTCGGGACTGGAGCTGCTGGAATGGACAGTTCCAGGTTCTGAAGGGGAATTTCGGAACAGCGGCTCCGTTTCCACAGTAGTGTACACCTTTTATACAAATGTATAGTAAAACGGAGACTTTTGCGTTTTTACCGTAGTCGACAGCGTTGAGCAATCATGAGTTCACGCATGGAAAGAGTCGAAAGTTGCAGAATTTCGTGAAAGTTCCAGGGGTGATGCGTTGTGGATCGAACCGGGTGATGTGTGAGTGGGCGTGCCGGTCGATTTACCCAGTCTGAACTTGCAGCTGGGAAGCGATGATGGAATCCATGATGGATGCCTGTCCGATGGCGACTTCCAGTGAACGCTGGATCGAATTCTCGTCGAAAGATCCAGGTCCAGAATCCTCGTCCTGGAACTTCGTGGGCTTGCTCCATTTCCCTGACAAGGAAGGAGGAGCAACAACACCGCCTTTCTCGCGCCACCCAACACAAAGCAAAGCGAGTCGCGGACCCATTTGCCTGGAATGGACGATACAATGCTTTGTCTCCGATACTGTACACTGCAATTACAGTACTGTACAGTTCTGTGGTTACAGCCCGTGTTGGAGACGCATATCCAAAGTCGATCTCAGCTTGCAGCCAACACTGACGGTCGAGCGCGCGCTTTGTCTTCCTGGAGTCCGCCATTGACGACGGCACGTCCACCGCACAGATCGGACTTAGCGTTCAGGAGCCCTCACCATGAAGAGCGCCGACACCGTCTTTCTCGTGGCGGGGATCGTCGGCATGGTGTTGACGATCGTCGGCGTGAAATGGTGGATCACCCACATGCAGCGCACGGGCGACTGGATCGACAACCACGTGCCTCTCGGCGACAAGTACGTGGCTTGACTGCACTGGAGAATCCCAACTGAACTGGAAAGTAACGACGATACGCTCGCTGTGTAGTGCTCGGAATGCACGGCTGGAGGCAGCGATACGGTACGTGCAAGCCAAGCTCCTTGTGATCACACCTTTGACTCGTGCTGACCGAAGTATACATGTGTGGGCAGAGATGCTGAGCAAGGCTTCAATGTCTGTTCGACGTGTGGACTGGAGAACGTGAAGTATCGCATTTTCTGTGTGTTGTGCGGCTCGCCCGTAGACACAGTCGACTCAGGGGTGAGCGACGACCATACTGGACCACTTCAAGTAGTCACGCAGCGGAAGCCAACTTCTCCAGCACGGCAAAGCCAGCGCCAGCGACGAGCTCGGTGAGTTTGCAGCCAGCTCGTTCTCACTGTTCACATGAGCAACCGACTCATCTCATATGACTTCTGTTAGGACTCGTCGGGCATGGGCTCGTACGCTGAATGAAGACGACATCGTACAGTGGGTACGAGCCGATGGCACAGCAAACGATCTCCCAGCGTACGTCGTCGAGTTCAAGCGCGATGATGTCGTAGTTGTCGATGTGGACACCACAACACAAGAAAACGTTGACAACAATACCCAAGAAACAGCAGCACAAGAAGACCCCGACAACTTCGATTTACAATCACCGACCGCGACCCGAACGATGTTGAACGAGCAAGTCAACCATTTCAAGATGTCCATCGTAGAGGCCACGGCATCCAAAACGATGTTGCCAAAGTTTGCCCTGGGACGAAAGCACATCTCACCTGTTGATAAACGAGAGCTCATCGCTACAGCCAGCCAGCCATTTCCCGATCGTCTCTCCGCGTTTGTGACGCACACGACCATGCGCCAGGCGTCTTTCGGAACTCTGAGTCTCAAAATTGAGCGATCACGGCTACTGGACGAGTCGATGGGGCTGCTTGCTGCGATCCCGGCTGAGGTTTCTGCAAGCAACATCCGTCTGAGGTTTCTCGACGAGGAAGGCATCGATGCTGGCGGTGTCTACCGCGAATGGTTCCTTCTCCTGAACGAAGCCGTCGTGGCACCTGAGGCCGGCGTCTTCACGTGTGTGAACCCACAGGAGCAGACGTTCTACCTCAATTCTCACTCTCGGGATGTGCTGGGTGAGACCCACTTGGTGCGCTTCTTGGCTGTGGGTCGGTTGCTCGGCCGCGCGTTGCTCGAGGGAAACGTCACGGGCTTCCATCTCGCGCAGCCTCTCCTGAAGATCATGTTGGGACAGCCGATCGGCTTCAGTGATCTCGAGTTCTACGATCCAGAGGCGTTCAAGAACCTCAAGTGGCTCCTCGACAACGACGGAGCCGACGCGCTGGGTCTCACCTTCGCCATTGCGGAGAAGCTACCGTCGGGCGAGACCAAAACCGTGGAGCTCGTGCCCAGCGGTTGCAATGTGGAGGTCACCGACGCCAACAAACGCGAGTTTGTCGACCGTAAGCTCAGGTATTTGCTGTTCGAGAGCGTCTACGAGCAGCTCTTCGCATTCTTGAAGGGCGTGTACGAAGTCGTACCTGTGGAGCTGCTCATGCTTTTCGACGCGCAAGAGCTCGACTACGTGCTGTCTGGCTCGGACTTGATCGATGTCGATGACTGGGAGTCTCATTCCAAGTTCACAGCTGACTTGATTGACCATCCTGTGCGTCAATGGTTCTGGGAGATCGTCCGTGCGATGCCAAACGAGTCGCGTAGCCGTCTTCTCCAGTTTGCAACCGGCGCCTCGCGTGTTCCACTCGCTGGCTTCTCGGCATTGACGAGCTACGATGGGCGACTGTGTCCATTCACACTCAAGGGCGTGGCGCTCAAGGAAGGAGCCTACATCCACAGCCACGCATGCTTCAACAGACTGGATCTGCCGCGGTATAGGGCCAAAGAGCAGCTCGAGTTGATGCTGATCGGTGTATTGGACGCTCAGATCCAGGGTTTTACGATAGCATAGTGCTAGCAAGGGACCAGCCAAGTTCATTTTGGCAGCGACATCATTCGGCGTCAATGGAGTCGCGTTTTCGTTTCGGGTCGTGCTTGATCGTAATGCGCTTCGCCTAGGCAAGCCACAGCGATGAGTTCCCCAAAGAATCCGGCGTGATTCCTGCATCGGAGCAGCGCTCACCTTGGGTGTCGACCCACCGAACATGGGCTTGAGATAACGCTCATCCATCTGAGGGGGACACAGCGTCGGATGAGATACAAGAACCACCACAACGATCAAAAGAAGAGCAATGACGCACCCTGCCCCAAAAGGATTGCCAGCCGTTCGAGCGGCGCCGCGGATCAAATCGACGGCGGCTTGGGCCGTCAATTTCTTCTTCGTCGCCGATACTTTGACGACGATTGACGGCGTGGTCAGATAACTAAGCACAGGAACGGCCGACACAAACTGTTCGTTAGGCCATTACATCCAGACCACCACAACAACAAACCACATGATACCTCGTCGCCAAGTAGTCCGAACTCTTCTTCCTCGTCATCTCCTCTGGCAGGAACCTCTTCGCCTCGCTACACCAAAAGTGAATTAATCTTTTCGCGACTTCGCCACGCCGACTGATCGTACCTTTAATTGCGTGTATGTGAGAAGTGGCTCAGTCAGACCACCGCAGACGAGAGTCGTGAAAACAACCACTGAAACACAATTGGCAACCAGTGAGTTTGCACACCATTCGTAAAAGCACCGCGGACGAAGGCTAGACACACCTGAGAGCGTGGTCGTGACGTAAACATCTTGATTCGGGCCAGGCATGTTTCTAGCGGACACAATCAGTCAGTTCTACACCACCGGGGATGGTACGATTCACAACGTACTGCGAGAGTGCGAAGGCGATGGCGCCGCGCAGACCGGAAAACCACATCACGACTTGCATCTTCAAGGGGATCTTGGTCGTTCGCCTGAGCAACATGGAAAGAAGTGAGTGACGATTGAACGTCGTCAAGTACCAGTAAGTGTGGTAGCCTGGTACCCGAGATTGGCGATCCAGCTGAATGGGAACGTGTTGAAGACTCGCGAGAGGAGGCAGAAGATAATCGCCAGCAGAATGAACGTGAGGTCCCAGCGTCCAAACTGGCCCGCACAGAAGCCCATGCCCATGTAGAGGAACACGAAGAACTCAGACGTGAGTGCAAAGCTCTTGAAGATGTGCTCGGCCGTGACTTGCGACTCCTTGGATAGGTTGTACGAGTTGTAGTGCGCCATCGTGATGCCACAGAAGAAAAGCGACATGATGCCCGACAGCTTCATGACCTCTGCCAGTGCGTACGAGCCGTACGCGTAGAGAAACAGCAGCGT